>JAZAVK010000044.1:0-291088 GCA_037954305.1 Neonectria magnoliae
TATTATTATTATTATTATTATTATTATTATTATTATTATTATTATTATTATTATTATTATTATTATTATTATTATTATTATTATTATTATTATCTTTAGCTATAAGAAGTTAGCTATTATAGTAATAGGATTATAGTAAAGCTATAATACTAGTAATACTAAACTAAGTAAATATATATATTAGTAATCCTAGAAGAAGAAAGAATATTAGCTAAGTAACTAAGACTTATAGCTATTATAAGTATAGCTAAGATCTAAAGATAGAGAGACTTATAAAAGTTATTAAAGAAAGAAAAGAGAAAGAAAGGTATTATAAGCTAAGTAAAAGAACTAAATACTAAAATTTAGAGTAGTAGCTAGTAGCTATTAATAGCTATAGAGCCCTAAGCCTATACTAATTACTAGCTACTAATAGCTAAGTACTAAATAACTAACCTACTAATAGCTAAATCTACTTACTTAAAACTTAGACCTTTAGCTACTAGCTACTAGTAGCTTAGTACTATATAGCTAACCTACTAATAACTAAATCTACCTACCTAAATCTAAGTCTCTAACTATAACTATAATTATATAGAGATCCTATACTTTAGCTACTAGTATACTTCTACTATATAATTAATATAAGCTTACTTTAGGTAACTTTTTCCTTCTTTTTTACTCCTTATTAAGGTTTTTTCCCTAACTATAGGGAATTAGGATAATTCTAGTCCTAGTATAAAGAACTATTTACTTATATATAGTAATAGTATAAAGAGCCTAATATAAGCTTACTATAAATAGGATATAGATTTTTATCTACTTAGTTTTTCCTATATTTATATAGAGTAGAAGTACTATCTACCTTCTAAGTTTATAGTATATAAATATAATAATAATATTAGTTTCTACTTTAGTATATAATATAGAGTTCTAATATTAAAGTATAGTTAATAAGTAGAAAGTATCTTTAAGGTTCTAGAGAGCTTATCTTTCCTTCTTTAAAAAGTTAAATTCTTCTATTTTATAACTATTCTAACTACCCTTTAGTATTACTATAAAAAGCTTAGTAATCTTAGAGTACTTTAGTATAAATATCTAGTAGAAATTATAAAACCTAAGTAAGACTTAGATACCTTTAAATATTTTTAGTATTAGCTATTTAGTAATTAATTAGACCTAACCTAGCTCTATTTCAATTCCTTCCTAGTTAATAATATATTCTAGGAATTTAACTTTTTACTAATAGAAGAAATACTTAGAGAGTTTAGTATATAGCTAGAAACTCTATAGCCTATATAATACCTTTACTATATTCTTTATGTATTAATCCTAATCCTAAGAGTAAATAAAGATTTTATCTAAGTATATAATATATATAGTATCTAATAGCTTAGTAAGTACTTAATAAATATATACTTAAAATATAGCTAAAGTATTAATTAATCTAAATAGTATAACTATATACTTAAAATACTTATATTATATTTAGAATATAGTTTTCTAGTAATTACTTAGCTTAATATAAATCTTATAGTAAGTATTTTATAGGTTAATCTTTATAATCTACTTTACTCCTATAAGTTAGTTTAGTAAGTCCTTAATTAAGAATAAGGGATATTAGTTTTTAATAGTTATTATATTAAGTCCTTAGTAATCTATATATAATCTTAAGGTATTATCTTTCTTTAGAATAAATAAGATTAATACTCTTAACTAACTTATAAATAGCTATATTTAACTACTTATAATATACTTAGTAATATACTCTTATAAAACCTCTACCTATTTTCTACTTATAAGGTATAATAATCTATATAGAAGCTTCTTTCCTTCTTATAGATTAATAAAGTACTCTATACCTTCTAGGATAGGGATATCCTTTACTACCTCTTTACTAAAGATATTACTTAGCTCTTTAAACTCTAAGGGTAAGACTCCTAACTTAGTTTCTAATTCTTCTCTAAGGGTACCTATTAGCTACTTATCTAGTAATAGTATACTATTAATATATATAATAAAGGCTTTCTTATTATTCTTAATAAGTTCTTTTATAAAAGTCTTTAGGTTTACTAAAGTAATTAGCTTATAGCTCTATAAATATATCTAAGTATTAATTAAAATACCTTCCTTCTTTATAGAATTAATAAATAGAAGGATATTATCTACTCCCTTAGGGTATAGTAACTTAATAAATAGTTACTAGATCTTCTAAGGGTATCCTTAAGAATTAATTAAAAAGATTATTAATTAGTATACTAAAGGTATAAGTTTAAGTATACTATTAAAACTAATAAGTATTAAGGCCTTCTAATTACTAAAGCTCTAAAAGCCTAACTCTTTAATAAGTTTAGTATTAATAAGATTAACTTAGGTATATATATCTAAGTTTACCTAGATTTCTCGCTTAGTATATATTTATATAATAATTACTTTACTTTTAACTATTTACTTAATAGGTATTATCTTAGGTTTTAATACTAATATCTTAGTAGGGATATTAATACTTAGTTATTTCCTAATAAGTAGAACTTCTCTATATACCCTTTTATTTACTATACTTAAGCTTCTTATAGTAGATTTAGCTTATTAGTATTTTAATTAGGTAATAAAGGGTTTTAATACTTATAGGTAAAGTAGCTTTATTTACTATACCTATAGTATTTTATAGTATTAAGATTATATATCTCTTTGCTAAATACTTAGTAATCTTTTTATTAATTATTATATAGTTTACTTAATCTCCTCTTTAAATCTAATCTAAACTATTCTTTATAGTTTAGTTCTATACTTTATCCTTATTAATAAGAATATAATATTTTTTATAATTCTTCTTAAGTAAACCCTAATACTATATATTTTTAGCTATTACTATATAACTAGTTAGTATCTTTAGATATATATAGCTAAAGTCTCTTTACTTTATTTATAATAGTTTATATAACTTTAAGGTTTACCTTAAGATAGTTAATCTTATTCTTAATAGATTTTTTAAGCCTAAAGTAAAATTAGTATATTAAGTTAGTACTAGTCTTTAGTCCTTATATACTATTATATACTAAAGTATTATTAGTATTAAAATACTAAAAGTAGAGTAGTAAAAGTATTATAGTCTTAGAGTAATTATACTAATTAAATACTACTAATATATTACTCTACTCTAGATAATTAAATAGCTAAGCTAAGGCCTAAAGGGCTAAGGATTAAGATAGTAAGGGCTATTATAATAGAATAAAAATAAAAAGAGCTTATATAACTAGAAAGAATAGGGAGGTTAAAGATTAATTTATATTATAGTACTATTATACCTTTCCTACTATATCCTTATAATAATTTAATAGTCTATCTTACCTCTTTACTCTTTACTATAAATACTATCCTTAATAAGTTAATCTTTCTAAACCTATAAGTATAGCGAACTATTAAGAAAGATAACTATTACTAATAACCCTCCTAGTATATTACTTACCTCTTTAAGTTTATAGCTAATAAATAGTAAAGATTCTATAATATTATAGACCTAAGATAGATAACCTAGGAGTTAGATATTACTATTAAACCCCTCTTTCTACTATAATCTTAACCCTTCCTTTAAATTTATTAATATTCTTATAGAAAAGATAGAGCTAAATCTTTATATTAAAACCTTATAAACCTTATAATAAATTAGCTATAAAAGATACTAGCTTAAGCTAATTATTACTAGGATTACCCTTAACTTTAACTTTAATAGTAAGCTATAATCTATAAAGTAAACTTACTATATCTATAATATAAATATATAGTAAAGCCCTAACTATAATATTAATAAGCTTATCTTAAAGACTTCTTATTATAGTAGAAAGTTTTAGACTAAATTAAGGATTTATCTTACTAACCTTAATAGCTAATTCCTTTTATATTCCTTAAGCTTCTATATAGACTTACTAAAGGTCCTACTTACTAATAGCTATCTTAAAGGATTAGTTAAGCTATATTAGACTAGCTTTCTTAATAATAATTAAAAAGGCTAAATTAATAAAATTATATAGAATAATTACCTTACTTAAGTTAAAGAGACTATTAATAATAACTTTACCTAATACCTTAAGATAATTAAGAAGCTAGTATACTATTATATAAAGCTAACCTAGATTATTAAGAACTTCCTTAATTACTATAAAGCTCTTAAAGTTAAGCTCCTAGAATAGCTACCTAATTCCTATTAAGTTTACTTAGTAATTTATTAACTTATACCTATACTATAAATCTAGGTAATTAGCTATAAGATCCCTTTAACTTAGTAGAAGTTTATTAGCTTAGTTACCTAAGTAAAGACTATTCTTAGAAGACCTAACCCTAGCTATAATAATATAAACTTAGTACTTACTTTAAGTATTACCCTAAATACTAACCCTACTAATACTCTAGTAACTCTATAGATACCTAGCTAGCCCTATAGAGGCTTTATTATATACTATAAGTATAAAGAAAAGAGTTATATTTTAATAAAATACTTTAAACCTAATTATATAATATATAAGAGTAATTATTATACTATAAATTAGTATTAAGCTAGCTATAACCTTACTATACTTATAATAGCTTTTAATAATATTTAATTTACTAGTATAAGAACCTAATAAAGGCCTAACTAAACCCTATTCTTATTAATATATTAGACTATTAGAACTTAATTATATATAGAGGGTTAGTAGAAGAGTATTATATACTAAAGTATTATTAATACTAAAATACTAAAAGTAAAGTAGTAAAAGTACTATAGTCTTAAAGTAATTATACTAATTAGATACTATTAGTATATTACCCTACTTTAGATAATTAAATAGCTAAGCTAAGGCCTAAAGAGCTAAGGACTAAGATAGTAAGGGCTATTATAATAGAATAAAGATAAAAGGAGCTTATATAACTAGAAAGAATAGAGAGGTTAGAGATTAATTTATATTATAATACTATTATACCTTTCTTACTATATCCTAGTAGTAATCTAATAGTTTATCTTACCTCTTTACTCCTTACTATAAATACTATCCTTAATAAGTTAATCTCTTTAAACCTATAAATATAGTAAACTATTAAGAAAGATAACTACTATTAATAACCCTCTTAGTATACTACCTATCTCTTTAAGTTTATAGCTAATAAGTAGTAAAGATTCTATAATATTATAGACCTAAGATAGATAACCTAAGAGTTAGATATTATTATTAAACTTCTCTTTCTACTATAATCTTAACCCTCCCTCTAAACCTATTAATATTCTTATAGAAAAGGTAGAGCTAAATCTTTATATTAAAACCTTATAAACCTTATAGTAAATTAACTATAAGAGATACTAGCTTAAGCTAATTACTACTAGGATTACCCTTAACTTTAACCTTAATATTAAGCTATAACTTATAAAGTAAACTTACTATACCTATAATATAAATATATAGTAAAGCTTTAACTATAATATTAATAAGCTTATCTTAAAGACTCCTTATTATAGTAAAAAGTCTTAGACTAAATTAAGGATCTATCTTACTAACCTTAATAGCTAATTCCTTTTATATCCCTTAAGCTTCTATATAAACTTACTAAAGGTCCTACTTACTAATAGCTATCTTAAAGGATTAATTAAGCTATATTAGACTAGCTTTCTTAATAATAATTAAAGAGGCTAAATTAATAAAATTATATAGAATAATTACCTTACTTAGATTAAAGGGACTATTAATAATAACCTTACCTAATACCTTAAGATAACTAGGAAGCTAGTATACTACTATATAAAGCTAACCTAAACTATTAGGAACTTCCTTAACTACTATAAAGCCCTTAAAGCTAAGCTCTTAGAATAGCTACCTAAGTCCTATTAAGTCTACTTAGTAATTTATTAACTTATACCTATACTATAAACCTAGGTAATTAGCTATAAGATCCCTTTAACTTAGTAGAAGTTTATTAGCTTAGTTACCTAAGTAGAAACTATTCTTAGAAGACCTAACTCTAGCTATAATAATATAAACTTAGTACTTACTTTAAGTATTACCCTAAATACTAACCCTACTAATACCCTAGTAACTCTATAGATACCTAGCTAGCTCTATAGAAGCCTTATTATATACTATAAGTATAGAGAAGAGGGTTATATCTTAATAAAATACTTTAAACCTAATTATAAGATATATAAGAGTAACTATTATACTATAAATTAGTATTAAGCTAGCTATAACCCTACTATACTTATAATAGCTCCTAATAATATTTAATTTACTAGTGTAAGAACCTAATAAAGGCCTAACTAGACTCTATCTCTATTAATATATTAAACTATTAGAACTTAATTATATATAGAGGGCTAGTAGAAGAGATTAAAGGGAGATGCTTTAGCTAATATAGGAGCTAATATAAGCTTTATTTACTCTTATTACTTAACTATTACTAAATAGAAGGATATTAAACCTAGTAAGATCTAAATTAAAAAAGTTAATAATAAAGTCCTTAAGAACTAAGGAACCCTTTAATAACTAGTAATAGTCTATAATAATATAAAGAAAGTAAGGATATATAAAGTCTACTTTTATATTGCTATAATCTACTAGTATATAACTATCCTTAAAGACTCTTAGTTTTATAATATAAAACCCTAAGTCCTTAAGTAGAAAATAAAGACTTAGAGGTATAGTATACTATAAAGTAATATTAAGGTTATTATAAGGAAGAAGGGGATAGATAAGGCTACTAGAGAATATATTACTACCCTTATAATTACTAGTAACCTATTAGATATACTTACCCTTATAATACTAAAAGAAACTATAGAGAAGTTACTATAACCTAGCGATAAGAAGCTAGCGAATTCCTACCTAGAGCTCTACCTAGAATTTAGAAATATCTTTAAGATAGAAAAAGTAAATCCCTTAATACTTAAAGGATAAATATATACTATTAATATAAAGGAAAGCTAAATACTACTATAAGGACCTATTTATAGTCTTACTATAAAGGAGCTAGAAATCCTCTAGGCTTACCTTACTAATATACTAGTAAAGGGTTAGATTTAACAATCTATTAGCCTAGCTAGGGCCCTAATCCTATTTATCCTTAAGAAAGAGAGTAAGCTATACCTTTATATTAACTCTTATAGTCTTAATAAGATTACTAAAAAGGATAAGGCTCTCTTACCTTTAATCTATAAGATCCTAGATTAGCTTAGTAAGGTATAGATCTTTATAAAGCTAGACTTAAAGAATATATATTACTAGCTATATATCTATAAAGGAGATAAGTAGAAGATAGCTTTCTACTACTACTATAGTTACTTTAAATACTTAGTTATACCCTTTAGACTAGGTAATACTCTAGTAATATTCTAAGAATATATTAATAATATCCTTATAGAGCTTATAGATATAATCTATATTATCTATCTAGATAATATCCTAATATATAGTAATAATCCTAGTAAGTACTTATAGTATATCTATAATATCCTTACCTAGCTATAAGCTACTAACTTATATACTAACCCTAAGAAGTATAAATTTAACCTTAAGTATATAAACTTCCTAGGGTTTATAGTAAGTACTAAAGGAATTTATATAGAACTAAAATGCATTAAGAGTATTATAAAGTAACTACTACCTAGCTATATAAAAGATATCTAGATCTTCTTAGGATTTATAGGCTTCTATTAATATTTTATTAAGAATTATAGTAAAATTATAGCCTCCCTTACGGACTTACTATATAATAATAATAAAAGAACCTTCTAGCTAAATCGCTATAAGTCTAATATATTTAAGTAGCTAAAGCTAGCATTCTTAAAAAAACCTATTCTTACCTACTTTAACCTTAAGTTACCCCTAAGGATTAAGATAGATATATTAGGATATACTATTAGTATAGTCCTATTATAGCTATAGTAAGGCTACTAGCATCTAGTAGTATATATATTATATAAGCTAATAGAAGTAGAATTATAATATTTAACCCTTAATTCTAAGCTTCTAATTATTAAGGAAGCCTTCTATACTTAGAGGTACTATTTAGCTTATATAAATACTAAGATTAAGATCCTAATAGACTATTTAAACTATTAATATCTTATAATAAAGCTAAAGCTATTATCTAAGTAAATAGCTATACTTAATAACCTTTACCCTTTTAACTTTAAGATTATCTATTAACCTAGAATAAAGAACCTAGTAAATAGTCTATTAAGGTAGCCTAACTACTTTAATAAGGAAGTAGTAGATAGGGCTTAGATAGTTACTTTACTACTATTTTTTAGTAGATTTAAAGCTAAAGGGTAGAATAGTAGTAGCGAGGTAGCTCCTAAAGTAGGCCCTAACTATAAAATACTAAATACTAGCTTTAATTTTAATACTAGAAGGTAGCTTAGTAGTAGTAAGGTAGCTCTTAAAGTAAGCCCTAACTATAGGATACTAATTATTTAGGTAGATAATCCTCTTAGAAGAGATAACTTTACTTATAGCCTTATATTAGTATATATAATAGTAACCTTATAGAGCCCTAGTAGTAATCTTATAGTAAGATTAGTAAGCCTTTACCTTAAAAGAGCTAATAAGCTAGGAATAAAGATTTCCTTAGCTATAGCTATCTAAAATGCTTAAGAAGTAAATTCCTTTTATTAGAAGAAATTATAAATAGTTTACTATAAAACTATAGTAAAGAAGCTTATAAAGAAGTAAGGAGCCTAATAGTCTATTAGTATAAATAGCTTACTTTATTATAGCTAAAAGATCTATATTCTCCTTAGTGTATATATAGAATTATTAATACTAATATATAATAATCTTACTATAGGATACTAAGGAATTAGTAAGAGTTTTAGAAGGCTATAGGTATAGTACTACTAGCTCTTTATAAAGAAAGAAATAAAGAAATATATTTAGGTTTATATAACCTACTAGTAGACTAAGCCTTAGCTATATTAACCTTATAGCTATCTTACTTCGCTCCTAGTACTAACTTAACCTTAAGAAGAAATCTCTATAGACTTTATTACTAACTTACCCCCTATTATATAAAAAAAGGGCTATGCTTTTAATAGTATCTTAGTTATTATTAATTGATTTATAAAGTACTCCTTATTTATACTAACTTTAAAGTAACTTACTACTAAAGGACTAGTAACCTTATTCCTTAAAAGAGTCTTCTAAGACTATAGATTACCTAAAGGGATTATTACTAATTATAGCTCTCTTTTTATATTTAAGTACTAGAGAATATTCTATAACCTACTAATAACTAAGTAACTACTTAATACTATCTTCTACCCTTAAATAGATAGTTAGATAGAGAGGCTTAACTAAACCCTTAAGTATTATATATAGTATTTTTATAATTAGGAATAGATTAATTAGATTAATATCCTCCTACTAGCTTAGTATACCTATAATATAAGTAAGTACTTATCTATTAGTAAGAGCTTAGTAGAATACCTATAAGACTTTATCCCTTAAGGACTAAACTATATAGAAGAACCCTTACTAATTATTAGTACTTTAGCTAAATTATAAAGTATCTTACTTTACTAGTATTATAAAATAATATAAAAGCTACTTAATAGTATTTATAAATATTAAGCTACTTAGTATAATTATAAGAGAGAATTAATATTATTTAATATAGGAAACTTAATCCTACTATCTATAAAGAATATTAAGATTTAGTAACCTAGTAAGAAGTTAGTAGATAAGTATATAGGACCCTACTAAATAACTAAATATATTAAAGATTATTATCTTACTTATAAGCTTAAGCTTCTACTATAATTATAGATATATAATATCTTTTATATTTTAAACCTAGAAAAATAGAAAGGTAATAAACTAGAAGTAATATAGTAATAAGATAATCCTTTTATTACTAATAATATTTATATTATTAAATATATTATTATATATAAAGGTTCTAGAAGTAACTAGTAATATCTTATTAAGTAGGAAGGCTATAATAATACTAAGAATTTATAGATTAGCTATAAAGACTTTATAGATAAAAACTTTATTATAAACTATAAGTAGTGAATTTATAGTAAGGTAGTAAGATAATAGGTTTAATATATAAATTAGGTTAATTTTAAAAAATACCTAAAGAGTAGAGAGAGAGTATACTAACTACCCTTAGCTATACTAAACTAAGTTAAGACTTTAAAAAACAAATAGTAAACCTACTATATACTACTAATAACCCTCTAATAATACCCTTATTATTCCTCTTTATTATTATTATTAGCTAGGTTAAGGGCCTAAGGGACTAAGTTAGGCTTAATATAAAGTAATAATAAGGCTACGCTAGGAACCTTATAACCTAGAGTCTCTATAATATTATAAAGGGTATTAGTAATATCTAGCTATATCTATAGCTAGGTTAGCTCTATAAACTATAAGTATACTACTACCTTACTAGTAATATAGATAATAGTAGTAATAGTATTAGTAATAGTTATATAAGCCTAAGTATTCTTATTACTAAACTTTAGGTAGTAGAGTAAATAGAGGGTAGGGATATAGATAGCTTAAATAGCCTAAACCCTAGTAAATTAGTAATAAAAGTATAGAGGGACTAATAATAACTTACTATAAGGTTAAGGTACTTAGCCTTAGTCTTAAGGAGATTATTACTAATAAGTACTATAAAAAGTTAGACTAAAACTAGCTAGTTAGTATAAGTAAGCTAATTTATAGTAAGTTAGCTATACTATAAGTATAAGTAAGCAAAGAATAAAGTAACTTACTAATTTATATAGTTTCTTATTCTTAATATACTAAGTATACTTAGATAAGGTAGCTATAATAAGAAGTTAGTAGGTAGCTTATTATTAAAGTTATAATAAACTTATAGCTAGAGATAAGAGTATAAGAAGTTAGGGCCTTTATAATTATATTTTTACCCTTAGTATAGATAGTTTTACTAGGGTACTAATAAGTAGTAGTATTAAGGTAGTAGTAGTAGCTAGATTATATAAAGTTAGTAGCGAATTAAGAAAGTTATTAAAAGTATAGAAAACTTATAGAGATATAGTAAGAAAGAGAGAAAAAGATAGAGAGAGAGAGAGAGGCTATAGCTTATTAGTAAGGATCTTATAGTAAAGCTAGCCTTTAAAGCTAGGCTGGAAAGTTACCTATAAAGATAATAATAATAATAAAGAAGGAAGAAAAAAGTAAGGAAATTAAGAGCTAGATAAGGCTTTAAATACCCTACGAACCTATAGCTAATTAGCTATTACTAATAATAATTAATATAGCTTTATAATAACCTAATTAATAGCTATTATATTATAATTATTCTAGCTTAATTTAGCAATAGAATATAATACTACTATTTATAACTAAATATACTCCTTACTTCTAGCTTAGTTAAAGTAACCCTACTACCTATTTTAGTAATAGCTAAGAACCTAGGAATAATACCTTAATTATTAATATTATTATCGAAATATCTATAACTACTTATAGCTAGGTTAGCTTTACCTTATTACTAAATTAGGTAAAGCTACTAAATTAAGAATAAATACCTTACTAGTTAATATTATTACTAAATTCTTCTAAAGCTACTTATAGTTAAGTATTTTACCTTTAAAGCTTAATTAGGCTTAGCTAATAGATTGGAACTAAATATATTATAAGTTTATATTAAGCCTAGTACCCTTATAACTACTTATAGCTAAGTTAATACTACCTCGCTACCTAATTAGATAACTATAATAAACCTTAAGGATAATATAAGGATTATATATTTATTATTAATAATTTACCTATAACCTTACTTATAGCTACCTTACTAGAAGATTAAAGGCCTAAGGATAAGCCTTTATAAGTAGGGAGGCTTTATTATATACTAAAGTATTATTAGTACTAGAACGCTAGAAGTAAAGTAGTAGAAGTATTATAATCTTAGAGTAACTATACTAATTAAATACTACTAGTATATTACCCTACTCTAGATAATTAAATAGCTAAGCTAAGGCTTAGAGGGCTAAGGACTAAGATAGTAAGGGCTATTATAATAGAATAAAGATAAAAGGAACTTATATAACTAGAAAGAATAGGGAGGTTAGAGATTAATTTATATTATAGTACTATTATACCTTTCCTACTATACCCTTATAGTAATCTAATAGTCTATCTTACCTTTTTACTCCCTACTATAAATACTATTCCTAATATATACTTAGTAATATATAAATTATACTTTATATATTAAAATAATCTATTAGGGTTTAGTTACTATACTATTAGAGGTTTAATAGCTTACTATATAATTACCTTTCTTATAAGGTAGAATCTATATATTTCTTATAGATAAAGTTAAGGAAGTTAAACTATATTAACTCCTTAAGGTTCTTAGTATAGTTTTACTATTATATTTATATTATATAGCTAAGCTTTATTAATACTTATTTAATTTTCTAGGTAAGGAAGTAGCTTAGTTAGAGGCTATTCCCTAATTCTATTACTTTAATCTAATTATTAACCTAAATACTTATAGCTTCTTCCTTTAGGATAGTATAATTATAAGCTAATAGTTTATTCTAATCTCTTTTTTAAGCTCTATTTATAAGTTACTTAGTAAGCTATTAGATAAGCTCTATTTATATTACTTACTATTATACTAGTATTTATATAACTATTCTTATATCTAGCTTATCTTAGCTATAGCTTTATTACTAATATAATTCTAAATATTTATAATAAGATTAGTATAATCCTAAATATTTATAATAAGATTAGTATAATTCTAAATATTTATAATATACTTAGCCTTACTTATAGTATTATAAGAGTAATAGTATTTCTTAGTATACCTCTAACTAATATAGCTCTTTAGAGAGGTATAAGTCTTATACTAAGTAGTATTTATCTTCCTATATTAGTAACCTCTCTTAGTATACTAAAGGGTCTTTATAGAGCTTTATTATTTAAGTTATTAGTATAGGGGGATTATATCTTAGCTTAGGTAATATATTAGGATATCCTATAGTCTAATTATTTATTATTACTTTAGTAATTAATCGCTTAACTAATTAAAGGGTTTCCTCTATAGGTTCTTTTATAATATTTAATAATACTATAGTTTATATTACTAAGGGATTTCCAGCTAGTTAGGGAATAGACACTAATTATATTATATATATTAAAGTTTATTATAGGTTTATTATTACTATAATACTCTATACTAATTACCTAGGAGGGTATAGAAGTTAAAGAATTATAAAGAGTAATATAACTAAGGTAAAGTATTTAGTAATAGTAGGTATTAGTATTATATAAAACCTTAACTTAGTAAGTAATCTCTAACTACTTACTAAGTTTCCTAAATACTCCTAAAGCTTATAGCTCTTAGGGCTATACTAAAGCTTAGCCCTCTATAGGTCCTACCTCTTATATAGGGCTAGGATAGTTAGTTTTTTATTTTTTTACTTAAAGAATCCTTAATTAATTAGATTTAGCAATTTCTTTAATAAGCTTATTAATATTATTTAAAATAAAGATAAGTTAGATTCTCTTTACTATTACTATAAAGATTAAGAGAGATAAGGCTATATTATTACTAAAAGCTTTAGTAATTTAGTTTTTAGTATAGTAAGCTTATACTTTATTAATAATAAAGAAAGTAAGGACTATATTATTACTAAAGAGCTTTCTTACTATAATAATACTAAAGTTATTATAAGCTTAATTTACTATTACTATAGTATCTTTTAAGGTTTAGTTACTAATATTAAGAAGAGTATTTCTAGTTTAAATAATAACTTTATATTTAATATAACTTTAGATTATTTATTTAAAACCTTTATAGTTTAAGGTTATAAGGTTTTATACTATAATTAATATATATAATAATTAATTTCTTTTATAATTATTAGTTCTAGTAAAAGCTATCTTAATAACTAAAGTAAGGATATTAATAATATTTAAGGTAATTTACTCTTTAAGGCTTACTTCTAGGTTATATAAGGTATTTTTTCTATAAAAAGTATATACTTATATCTTATATATAATACTATAAGATTAAGTAATATTCTAGATTTATTTAAGGAAGTTAGAAGGGATAATTCTAGTAATAATATTATATACTTTACTTTCTAAATTATTAATTAGTATTCTACTTATTTCTATATTAAGTTTATTACTTTTACTTAGTATATATTAGCTAATTCCTACTAAAGGGTTATATTAGCTTTAGTTAAGACTATACCCCTAAGTTAATAGTTATTAGTAGTATATTAGTACTATTACTATAGCCCTAATATACTATTAAATCTTAAGTAATATATATATAAGGATTTTAAATTTAGTATTAGAATATATTTTAGAGGTAAGTTAGTAGTATAGTAAGTAAAAACTAGGAATTTATATTAATATTATATTATAATTATAAAATTAATATAAATTATATATATATATTATAATAATAGTTTAAAAATAAAGTCTTTATATAATATAAGTAGTATTATTAAGTTAACTTAGGATATATTATTTCTTTTTTAGCCTTACTATAGTATAATATAAGGCAGGAGGGTTATAATAATAACTATAAAATTAGACTATCCCTTTAAGTATATAAAGGCTCTAGTAAGGACTTTATAGGGATATTTAGTGAGTTATAGGACTAAAAATTAAAGCTATATATATTTATACCTAAATTAGGTAGTAATAGAAGTCCTAATAATATTAGCTACTATAAATCGCAATATTATACTATATATAACCTAACCTTATCTATATTGCTTAAGCCTACCTATTATTACTAACTTCTTATAAGGTACTATAATTTAAGCTCTATAATTATAGCTACCTAACCTAAAGGCTCTAATAGCTTAGGTAATAGGATTTTTTCCCTCTTTAGATATAATTATACTAGCTAATAGGTATAAATTAATCGCTCGTTCGATACTATATTCTTACTTATATTATTATTATAAAGTACTAAAAATCTTATTAATAAGGTACTATTACTATATAACCTATTGCTTATATAGCTTCTAAGCTACTTACCTATAAAGCTACAATAGATAGCTATTAATTAGGATAATATTTAAGAGAAAGGTCTATACTAAAATATACTAATAGCCCCTATAAAAGCAATAGTTATATCCCCTACCTACTCTTATCTAGTTACTAATATTAATGCTATTTATCTTATTATTATACTAAGTACTAATACTTAGTACTAATACTTAGGATCGAAATCTCTTTTACTAGCTTATTATTAAAAAAATACTTAATTAAGTATACTTAGGGTTATATAGTAGAGAGCTTCTTCTATCGGTAGACCTTAAATTTATTACCCTTAAAGACTATTAATAATAGTAATATAAGAGTATTATCTTTCTATACGATTTAGTTAACCTAGTCTAAACTAAAGATAAGTTAGTAAGGCGATTTATATAGAAGACTATCTAGCTAATTAACCTTACTATCTAGGGTTAGAGCTACTTATAGCTTATTAAATTTAAAGCTAGAAGCTCCTTAAATATTAGTACTCTTAGCTTTAGTATAGAGCTTATATATTCTATAATTAACTTATACTATACTTATAGCTCTAAAGCCCTATTAATAAAAAACCTTAAAGAGAGTAAAAGAGAAAAAGAGATTATTAATAAAGATATAGTAGCTAGCATAAGGTAGTATAAGTAATAGAGTAATAACTATACTCTATATTAGGTTTAGAGTATCTATACTCTTTAATCCTTTCTCTAGAGCTTCTTCTAGTAAGATTGCAATTCTAATAGGCCTTAAGGTAGCCCCTAGAGTATACTAAATTTACTATAGGAAATAGCCCTATTAGGCTATAACCTAGACTTTAAAGCCTATAGGAGTTAGCTTTATAGAGATCCTTATAATATTATTAAAGCCTCTTATAAAGCTAACTATAGCCTTATCTATAGTAATATAAGTACCTATAGAGATTAGAGTAATAAAGGCTTATTATATATAGTTAGACTACTTAGTAACTTAGCAGTAGGTTAGAGAGATATAATTAGGAAGATTATTAAATTTAAGGTTATTAGTAGGCTTAAAAATATAGATATAATATTATAATAGCTAGAATCGATTGTAAGTTATAAATTTAAGAATATAGTATACTAAGAGAATAGACTCTAAGAGAGAAGTCTTTTAATAGTTTTTAAGCTATTATTCCTTATAAATTCCTATATAAATTAGGACTATAAGCTATATATAGACTTCTATAACTATAGTTAGTTTCTAAGCATAGAGATAGCTCTAGCGATATATATCTCTAGCTTTCCGGGATAATATAAACTAATTTATATAGTAAACCTATTTTTTAACTAGGAAAATAGGTATAAAATGCTAGAAAAGTAATAATAGGCTATTTAGAAGCTCTTAAAAGTAAGAATCATAGTATTTAAAGATAAAAAGGTGAAAATTCACACCGCGGGCAGGCTCTAGAGGAAAGTTAGGCTGGTAGGTGTTATTAGCTAGCTGCTCGCGCTAACTATGGTCACAGCGAATAGGAAGTCTCGAGTCAAATTCATTGATGGCCTCAGTGGGCTGTTGGGAGGCTATTGTAGTATGCGATGAATCCGTTACAGCGTAAATTTGGTGGTGAGGTTTCCGCTCGCGCTCCGCGTCACTCTAGGTCACGCGCTAAATACAGGGGGGGTGTGGGTCCGAGGCCCCACTGGAGCCTTCGCACACTCAAAGGGATAACATACATATATTTCCTTATTAGACGGAGGGACCTAGCCGAAGGGATAACTAAGGATAAAGGTCCCGGCATTAAGCCAGGAGATCGCGGGAGATCCCGATTACACAGTAACAACAACAGCAATTCTAGCAGATTAAGCATCAATTGAACAATCTCTCTAGACCTCATTATCGTCATCGATTTTCCCGTATTCAATTACCCCGAATTCGGCGCGTTTGATCCACTTTTCGAACCATCACGTGTCCAACACTCCATCTGGTCACGTGTCTGATCCCGTTTGGGTTAGTTAATTCGTTGACCTGTCCTCGATGCTACCCTTCTAAATATCAACAAAGCCGTCAGCAGCAGTGACAATGGCCTTTTTGCGCGAGCCCATCGATGAGCCGCGTCTTATTTCTAGCGGCTTATCCTTTCCCAAGTTATCTCATGTCTGTTTTTTCCATCCTGGTTACGGAAGCCCCGGCGACGACTCAGCCAGCCATGTCTTGCTCTCTCTCCGCGCCTTCGACGACGGCGGCGTTCACTACATGACGGCCCACACCGCCTGTGCCATTATTGCTGGGAATCGATGGGATGGCTACTTCTCTCACGATAGGGATGAGGCAAAAAAGATCCGACCGCCAAGAGATGGAATTCTGCGCGAAAAAAGCTACTACTTTTGGGTGCCGTCCTCGTCGACCGATCCATATCCTGTTATCGCGCGCTTCAACGACTGGCGATTCCCTCACAACAATTTACCGCCACTATGGACCCAGTTTAAATCTCAACTCAGCGCGAACGAACAAATGAATGAGGCTAGCAACGGGTATTGCTGTCTCAGCAACTACGGCAATTCTGTGGAATCAGCGCATCTCGTTCCTGTGGCACAATCACACTGGTGGATGATGAACAACATGGACCAGTAAGGAACCCTGCTAACCTGGATAGCAGTACTGTTAACACAAGTTGTTTCTCTAGGTACTGCGAGACAACCTTATTCTCGACGGACCCAATCAATGCGTTGGCAAATCGCATCGCTTTGCGCAGCGACATACACAGAATGTTCGATGAGCGTAACTTTACCTTCACACCAAAATTCAATGTTCAGTTGGAAACTTCAGTCGCTCAAGGAGAAGAGACACCGAACCCTGAAACCGGGCAAACAACGCAAACACAAGAAATAGCCCATCTTGTTGGGCACGTCTTTAAATCTACTCCCTGTAATCAACTGCCATATCTATGGCATAACCGAAGGGTGCATGCACTACCATCAGCTGTGTCAGTTGAGTGCCTATTCGCGCGATTCGCTTGGACCATCTTCTCGCCCGGCGTCTTCCTCGAGTTTCTACGCGCTGGAAAAACCCGACGGATTCTCGTATGGAACCATGAACTAGAAAAGCAAGAGATTGAGGAAGCAGGGCCAGAGAGGTGTCGCTCCATCTTGGCCGCTGCGAGGTCCAGAAGCGAAAGCCCAAGGAAGAGATCAAGGAGTACCGAAGGCGTACAGCAAGACAACAATGGCCGAGGGGAACTGTTACACGAGTTCGGCCACCCCGATGCAGCGTCAGATATTGATATTGCCTACCAGGATGAGCAGTGGTTGTCATGGGGGCATGTCTCCGAGCTCCACGATTCGATCCCTGATGAACCTGAGCGTGGCCGGAGAAGGAAACGAAAGTCCGAGGAGACCCTTACCCATTCACCTGAAACGGGCGACTTCCATAAGGCGAAACGAGTAGATGTTTGTACTGTATAAACCTGGGCTGGGTATCTCCAATTTGTTGCCTGGGAACCCACACACATTATTATCACATTGTCCTCTTTAGAAAAGAAACCCCTTGGGACCACTAAACGGGAATTTTCAGGGGATTAATAATAATATCTTGACTGTCTATGCTATGCAGCGCCTTGGTTGTCACTATCTATGTATGGATTAATGCCTATCGTATTGCTTAAGATATTGAGTAGAATAACCTAGCTGAGACGGATAGCTAGTGTTAGCATTTAGAATGCTTTATTAGGGGTAAAACGCACCGACTCTGATTTTGGCTGAATGTTTATTACAAGCTCGACCTCAACTCTTCTCATTATTCTTGCACTACAGAACTTTTCACCGATCTTAAGCGATTCGTAAAACACTCCTCTCAGTACATTACCCCATTGCTGCCATATAGAACTACGACCATACCAGGAATCAAATCACACGGGTGAGCAAGAGTCCCGCGACGGCTCAAACTCGTGTCATTTATAAGCAATGGAACGGCGGATGTGGGATGGAAAGCTCAAACAACACAGTGCCTTCAATTTGATAGCCCTCTTTAAAAGAATGTTTCCATCGACAAAATGTTTGCGCCAATCGTGCTGCGCGTCAACGGCTCGTTGCCAATAGCTTGTCTGTCCTACTTCTTCTGAGAGGTGATGCCCATGGATTCAAAGGTCACATTTGGGTTCGGATGATTCGCCATCGCCTGGTTGCTCTCGTTCACGGCATTGACCACTTCTGGAGTTGCCTCAACAGTTGTGGTGCTCCCCTTTGAGTCTGTATAGTAGTACTCGTCCCCGATTTTCTCGATCTTGTCGCTGGCGAACGTGCCCTTGCTCTCCTTTTCGGAAGGCATATTTTGCGAGGCTTGACTTGGAGAAGAGACACATTAGCATAACTCAGATCATACAGGGTACCGAGTTCTTGACACGGATACTGGAGAGCGATGTCGGAGAAACGAACCTGGATCGTTGATGCTTTCGTCCAGTATCGTAAAGTGTCTCTCAGAGATCCTGGTAGTACAAGTTGGGGTGAGAGGGAAGAAAAGGTAGTGTAAAGGTAAGAATTGGAAACGGGCGCCTCGAGGGGCGAGGGAATCCTGGTGTATTTATAGACACTGATCAAACAGAGAACGCCATCTACATAGTGCGGCACACCTCCATAGGCCGTGCGAGAGTTTACGAGTCAATGAGGTACATTTTTTTATTTTCAAGTGAATAGATCCAATCAGAGATATCGCCCCCTCGGGGTCAGAAAGAAAAGCAGGGCGGTATGCTGCACTTTGTCCAAGTTGAGGCTGTGGCGTCGAATAAGACGTGGACGATTCATGGCCAAGACAGAAAAGTGAGGCGGATGCTTACGCTTTACAGCACATCTATGCACAGTTTCAAGCCTGAATGGCATGAAGTAAAAGCCTTGATGTTCCATTTTGAATCGCGAAATGAAGCCACTACTTTCTACGGCTCGGAATCCTAGCTCCAATTAACTGTCCGCGTATTCCTTTGACTGTCGTAAGACGACACCTACGTACCGTGCCCCGTATCTACCCCGCCAAGGCTGAGGTGCATGAAACGACTTTGAGTTGACACAAAATTAAGTCAGTAACGTAAAGTATAATGTATCTCTTTGTAGATCTGGGAGTTACTGGAACTTTTATTGCCATATGAATTAGGTGTAGTTGAACGTACCTTTCATTTGCTGCCCTCTAGTTGGATTGAATCCCTGCCCGCGATCCAATTGTCGCCTTACGACAGTCAAAGGGATGCATAACCCGTCAGTATCAGTAACCAATTGCCTGCGATAATTGATAGTTTTTGTGTAAGCGTTACGATAAGTGCCTTACCGTGAAACACGTATGCTTCTACTTACTCGGCTTTTCCTAGGTTGTAGAAATGAACCTCACCTCACAACGAGAAGCAAGTGGGGAAGCATCTCTTGCCAGACTAAAACAGCTCGACGATCTGGCAGCTTCAATGTGTCAAGAGCAATTTTGTAATACTTTCACTACTCATTTCGTACCTAAAAGTTCTAGAATCATCATTCCGAATAGAGGATCTGTAGATCAGGAGCCGGTCATAAAAAGTTCTCAATGACTAAGTTGCTTCTTGGAACCTGCAGAAGGATCATATATGTGGATTTCGGAGTTCAATTCAAATACTAGAATGTAGTTCTTCTCTGTTTCCGCTACCCCTCACTGAGTTCCCAATCTCAAACATTCCTCACACGAAGCACAACTTATCAACTAACAACTGCCTGTTTAGCAAGGTCGAGAAGTATATGGCGATAGCAGTCAGGGGATCCTGCAGAAGATAACGAAGCCTATCGGAAGGTAGTTCAGAAGAAAAACTTGGCCAAATTACCGAGCAAGATACCGAGGCCCGTGAAAACATGATTATCAGAGATATTTCCCATTACCATCAGTGTAAGTCGAAGCCGAAAGTCTCTGACCACAGCTTTGTGGTCGCTCAGATAAATGCCCGACTCGAAGACATTCGGGAGAACAGTATACCCATCTACCTGCCACGGGCTGCTCCTCAGTCCTAGATCGTTACAGGGACCAAGAAAAAGAAAGTCAATCTTGCCCCGCTCTTCGCTTTACTTGTCCGGTTCGAAGCCGGTAAACGTGATGATGACTCCATAACGATCTTGTTTCTGGACCTCATCTCGTGTGTCGACCATGTAGCCGCTCTCCTTCATGGTTATGAATGCCTCCTGGGTTGTGAAAGAGTTGAAATCTTCTGCCAAGAAAACCCTCAGGCTGCTGCCTTTGCTCCACGCGGCGTGGACCCGTTTGATGGTTGAGAGGATTATCTTGATACTTTCCTGGCGGCTTTGGGAACCTTCGTTGTCGAGATGGGTATTGCCGGCAACAAGATTCTGCGTCGTTTGAACATGTTCCAAGACAGCAACGATCAATATGAGAATCGAATCGGCATCCCAGCCCTTGCTGGGTTGGTCTGGGGTGGGACTCAGCCAGACAATCTCGTAGTGAAGCAGGTTGAAAAGCTTGGCTGGGTATAGAATCGGGCTGTACTCGCCCTTTGTCTCGCCATCGTCGCGTCTGATTCCAAAATGAGCCCATTACGGCCCATCAAGCGGCTTGATGACGCCGGTACGGTCTGCACTGCTCAAAGCGCTCAGGAGATCCAGGAGTTGACCGTGCAAGATTTCTTGAAGACACAGGATAGACGCCGAGCCCTGCGCTATGGGCGTGCCATCGCAGGGGGGCGCAGGAAACACGAGGCTACCAGGCCGGATTTCATGCCGCAGCTGGTTCAGAATGAGCGGTTGTCACTCTGGCCAGGGCCTTTCATTAGTGAAGGGAGACGACGTTGCGTAGTGGATGTTGTGAGAGATGACTCGCAGCCGTAGGGTGCTACAGGCTAGGGATGGCTCTACGGCCAACGGGGCGCTGGACAAGTGGTGAAGCGGGTTTGGGCTCACTTTTTAGGTACTTCTTGTGATGGCTTATTTGTGGTGTGGGTAGACGGACGGTTGGTTTGGGACGCTGGGCCTCGGTTTTTCGATGTGGGAGGGCGGGTGGAGTTCAGACGACGGTCGCAACTGTCTGCGGGGATGGAAAAGATGGCAAGAAATAGATGCTCTCACCGAGCTTCGTTGGATAGATGGGATGGTAGGTTTTAAGGGCGGATGCAAAGGTTTAACCATTTCCACAAGCTACCTTTGTGTTGCCAGAAGCCCAGGGTGGTGTTGAGAGCTTCCGCCCAATTGATGTGAGCCACGCTCAGCATCTTTACAAATCCACAACAGTCCTTTTTCCTGCATCAAAACTGCAGTCACTTGTCCAGCCTGACCATAACGCCTTGTCGGTCAAGCATCGTCTCCATATGGCTGCTGGCGTCCTCTTCGTCCCTACCCTCACCTACCAGGACTTCTAGCGCGTCGTCCCGTCCCACAGCGCCGTCTTCAGGAAGAGGGAGCTCGTCAATTTCAGCAATGGCGGAGACATCAACCGGGATTGGATGGGCAGTTTCGTCAGGCACAGCACCTCCCGTTTGTCGTTCAGCCGTGCAAGGCCGTTGTTCAGTATCAGCAGGACCCCTGGGTGGCCATCAACCCAGAATCACCAAAGGCATGATACTTTGACGTGGAATTCCTCTACAGCTGAAGGCCAGGTTGCGAGAGGCGGTTGGTCATTATTTCATAAGAACGATCATATACAGCAGAATGATGTAAAAGCTTTTCTGTTTTACCCAGTCGTTGTGTCCGGACCTGGCCACCTTGTTCCCTGATATCTTGCCCGTTGATATTCCGCCCACAAACAGTAGAGCCATGAACCAACACGTAATTAGAGACTCCAGCTATACGTCCTGCTTGCCGCTGTGATACCTCACCAGCCGTCATGCCGTCAGGCTACCAAGCAGAAGGAAACTACCCATCATCACTGCCAAAGTTCGGGCGTTGTCATTCTCGTCAGGGCAAGAAACTACCCCCTTCAATAGGAGAACAGATTCAAAAAGGTTAACAGGCTGAGGGCCACGCACGGAATTGCAGCAGCCTCGCCTTCCCACTGCGCTGTGCAGACTTGAGCATTGTTAAACTTCGTTCATCATCGTCCAGCGGAATTGTCTGGTTGTACTGGCATTGCCACTCATACTTATTAACCTACGGCGCTAAATTGACGAGGGCGATCTGCCTTGAGGGTGCTCCAGTGCATGAAGCAAGCAGCAAAACCCAGGCAATCCTCTTAACCGAGTGCCAGACCGCTCTACAGCATTGCCTTGGGGTGAGGACCTCGGAGTGCCACAGCTTCGATGACTACGGACCCATATGTCTGCTGGTCCCAAGATACTGCCAGTTCCCCATCCCGCCGTCCACAGCCGAACTCGAGTAGCTTCTCGACTACGTGAGGCTGCGTTCATCTCAAAGCCGCGAGTATAACGTTCCGACCTTGGGGCTCGGATCCTGGAACATCGAGGGTAGGATGTAGAACTCCGACTCGGCGGTATTGGACGGGCCGGTGACAAACTCTGGTCGACCTATCCTTGGCCCTTCCCAGCGCTCTGCCAGCTCTTCGATTACCGAGTAGCTCAGACTGCGATGGAAATGCAGTGATTGTTGGGGACGTCTGCGACAGTCATCAGGTTGATAGTAAACCCCGTCGCAATGGTAAGGGGGTCCCTGGCGTTGTTGAGAGAATGACCAGGTTGATCGAAAAGCAGAGGCGTGATCAGCAACGAGCCTAACACATATGATTTCAATGATTTCGTTGTCGTATCAGTTCATGTCGTTGCGCCCCTGTATTGTGGTGGGTTGCTCGCCAACCAAGGCATATAAAACTTGGGATGTTCTTTGAGGATATATTTAGAGCTATTATGAAAGGGGACTCCAGTGACACATGAGGAGTGTCTATTAGTAAAAAAAGTAAACATTAAAAGTTCCCGCACTTGCCCTTGATTAGGCTAGCCTTTTCACCAGCCAGGCCGTCAAAGTATGCCAAAACAGTTTCAACAGGCACCATGTCCAGCAAACCGAGGCTTGGGTTAGAAGACCTCAAGACTTGACCCATGAAGAGCACCCGAACATAGTATCCGCTCTTACTTGATGGTACACTGCTTGACTTGCTGTCTGCCGCATCACCAGTAGCCGAAGGGGTAGGAGCAGGATCATCGTTTCTGGGCTTCCTGGCATTCTTCTTGTACAGCTCAAAGACAACCTCACTTCCCATGCCTGGCCAGACCATGACGTCGATCTGGAGAATGCTGAGTAGCCGGCTAATGGAACCATCGTGTGCGAAGTTGTGCAGGTAGAGGGTCGTCTGTTTGCCGTCTATCACCGCGCGCAGGTGACTCGCCAGCTCAGCTATCCACACGCCATACGTAGCGGACGAAGCGGCCAGCGATAAAGATGCGTCGCGGTATATTTGCGAGTACTCCCATTGACCCATGCGATATACGGCATCCGTCATGTCCTGGTTCACGCAAGTGGTCGAGTTCTTGCCATCGACGAGCTTACACGGCAGAGGCTTTCCATGACACTGACGTGCCGACAGATTATCGAAATAGTGGTCGAAACTCTCGTGAAAGCCCACATCATCAGCCGGCACGCCCGAGATGTCGTCCAACGTGGCGAAGAGAGCTCTGCCCTTGGTCAGATGTCTCTGCCACTCGGCATTCGAAGACGACTTAATCTCGCCAAAAAGCACACTTCCGACCTTGCAGGTATACTGGGGCTCCAGACTGTCGACGCCTGCTTGTTGGATGAGCAGAGGAATGGATTCCGTCGTGCCCCACATGCCATTGATGAACATAGCCGCGACCTGGCTGGTGATTTGGTTGTTTGTGACGCGGAAGGTGACCTTGCTGCGCCAATCATCCTTACGGCCGGGTATGAAATTTAGCAGGTCGTGGTAAACACCGTACAGATCGTGGCCGTGGACCCAGGAGTCGTCCAAACCCTCTGCACTGATTTGTGGGAATTGGCAGGATCCGACCCAGCCCGACGGAACGAACGGGTTGATGTCGGAAATGAAGCCATCCCAGTAAGTCTCGGCTGCCGGCTTGCCTTTTTGGGTGAATGGCCTGCCAAAGTAGTACAACCCTTGGTTGTCGCAGTTCCACTGGTACGACTCGACTGGGAAAGCGTTGCTGGCATACGGCGTACGTTTATGGTGTCTCTGGATCTGATTTTCTCGACGTTAGAGTTGTCGAGACGCTGGCACAGGGCCATCACTTACCACTTCGACGTATTCCAAGTCATAGTCGCGGGGTGCCTTGGGGTACTCCGTCTTCCGCACATGGGGCATGTTACACCAATTGTAGACGCCATACTTGTGGTTGGGGGTCTCAGAGGAATTAAAAATATATCCATAAATCCCTTTGCCCTCCACCGCGGAAGCGAGGCTGTTGACCTGAGTCTTCCTGGGAGGGTACCACCCCAGGTCAACAGTCTGGCCCAGCGCAGCCGAAGAAGCCGAGAGAAGGCCCAGCAGAGACGCGTGCGACGGGAACATGTCGAAATAATCGCCCAGAAAGAACGCGACGGAAGCTAGGACGAGGACCGAAAGGACTAGCTGGCCCCCACGTCGTCTGACGAGAGAAATGCTGGGCGGGACAATGAGCGACGGCATTCTGGCTCACGATGTTATATGCGTTGTGATGCTTGTTCGCACGTGTCTGACAACTTTGCTACATCCAGTAAGCGGGTGGAAAAACGGCCGGGCTCCGGATAGGTCTGCGCGCGCACGTTGTGGATGGGATCATATTGAGTGGCTGATGCATCAGGGGCGACGAGTTCAGCAGGGATAACCTCATGTAGTAATTTCCGCAGTATAACCGATGTCGCCAGCTAGGGCTAATCTCAATAGGGACATGTTCATTGATGTTATGTCCGCTTATTTAGTGGGCATCAAGTCTGCGACCTATAAGTTTCTATCTCAAAGACTTTTTCAACCACCCGGGCGACTGAGGTCTGGACAATAGATATCATCTTCGAACTAACTAAAAAAGAAAACACACAATCGGTATTTAAAAATGACAGCGAAGTGCCGAAATTATAAGGAATGAGAGAAAAAGTTGGACAACTAGGCTGAGAGATACTGACAGCGAAGTGTCGAAATTGGCAAGAATGAGCGAAATGGTTGAGCAACGAAGAAGAGCACAGAAAAAGGAGATGTAAGCTTGAAATGATGCTCCAGCTCATACCATGTGGTGCCCTTCATGGACAAACGTATTGTTCACCAGAACCATCCTGAAACGGCCCCAACGATCCCTCCAGCCACGGCTCCAACCACTGCTCCGACCTTTGCTCCGCCATCTGTCCCGACCAGCAACACCGCCAATCAAACCGCAACCAATGACTCCAACGACAATGCCAACGCAAGCGCGCCGACAGCGGCTCCCTTGGCGCAAGCTGACGTCGTTTTTGTCTCCGTTTCTTCGGGCGTGTCGGAATTCTCCTTGGCCGACTGCAAGTTCACCACGGGTTGTGTTTGCAGACACTCCGGCTGCGGTCGAGGAACTTCTAGGCACGGAGGTGTTGCTTTCTTAGACTGTACAGCGGCTTGATGACTGGAGGCCCAGGGATATGGTTAGCTTGAGGCCAAGATAATCATATACCTTGATATTTAGTGGTGAGAAACCTACAGCTCATACCCTCGATGGGCCAGATCCACCTTATGCCGAAAACAAGCCTTTTCCAGGCTTTTCCGATAGCGCTCTACCCCCCATGAATACTGCTTCAGGCGGGACGAGAAGATGGAAAACTCAGTACGCTTTCGGAAACCAGCCAACCAACACCGCATCTTGTCCCATGTAGTACGTTCAACAGGCGTATCCCACCTCAGGAAATGCATGGTATTGTCGCGGAACCGGGCTAAGATGTCTTCCGTCTTCTTGATCATCTTCTTGGCGCGGGATGTAAGGTTGAAGTCATCGTCCTCATTGATTTTCTTCTCGAGCTGTTTCATATGGCGGATGTTTGTGAGCATCTTCTTCCGTAGCTTTTGGGCGACTTGTGGGAGCTTTCTGAAGTCGTTGCACAGATGAATTGCGCGCTCGGAGACGAAGATCAAGGTAACGCAGCTAGCAGCTGCGCCCAAAGGATCCATGCTTGCGGTGGATGAGATTGAATGGACAGGGCTAAGGTGTGGATGGACTGTAGACTGGGTGCATTGTTTGAGAGGAGACCTCTGCTTGTGTTCCGCAGGGGATTGTCAAGCAACGCCAGGCCACCGGGATAGGGGCATTTTATATCTTGAGTCTTTCTCTATTCCATCTCATGCGAAATCCCAGATACAGCGCATTGGGGTCGTTCCAAGTTCTTTTGTGCCGGATACTTAACGTGAAATTCCAACTGTATCCAATCATGCCCTGATGAAGATGGATGGGCTGCGCAAAAGTTTAGCGGTCTCGGATCCATGAAGTCATTGGTGAGATTTTAGGCGTTCACGAGAGCAAGTGCATGAAAGCCTTGCAAAAAGCCGTCCCGAAACAACTGCCATATTATTGAAGGTAACGAGGCTTGGGCTCGGTGTTTGGATACACGTAACAGTGGCTACATAATGCAATGCCACCCCATTGACCCGGCGCAATACGGCACCGTGGCTTAAACACCATGAGAGAATATGCATATTGCACTTTCGACAAATCGGCAACCATGGTATAAAAACGCATGTGAAGATGGGGGGCTGAGTTGAGGCTGGACTGCAGGCTTAGGGTGACGACTTTCGCAATATTCGCGCTTCTCTCGGCTGGATGATCATTGCAACAACTGCTGCAGGAGTGTGCCATTTGATCGCAGTAGCCCGAAGTTAACGAGCAGTTTGCTGGAGTACTAGCTCGTACCGGAAGTCAGATAGTCACGGGGCTCTTGGATCAGGCCGGTTGGTTTGTTTCTGCAAGCTAATAGTGATATTCTAGTATGTCTGGTACGTCACTGTATTTAGCATGATGAGTTTAATGCTATCGGTACCTTTGATACCGCTTCTTATTCCAAAATTTCTGGGAGTAAGCGACTACGGCGCGGTGACGTGCACCTCACCTAATAGCATAGTGAGCTTTGATAGCATAAGCCATGAAAGCCTGATGTCCATAACGGACAGTTCTGAGGACATCACAAGTTAAGGAGTGGAAATTGACAGGCCAGGGAGAAAGGTAATCTCGCGTTAACTTCTTTAAGGGAAAGATCTCAAAGATGTGCCAAGGAATATATATAACTAGGAGTCAAGCCTGGGCATTTAATTGAGATACGCAACTATTGGGAGCCACTTCGAAGATCCAAAAGTGGAGTCGCTGTAGGGTCTCTATTTCCAGTAATCAGTCTACACCTTATATGTATTAAGTTATTTTACACTCCGTCCTTGTTAAGGTGGCTATATTACAGGTTTCAGAAGTTTCATTCTCTGGGGAAGCTGAACTACCGGTGCCACATTTGTCTATCCTGAGTACTCGCTGCACGTCATCGACGAAGTTCTGAGCGATGTACTATCTGTATATGGCCCTTGAAGTCGTCCAGGCTGGTCAATAAGGTCATCCGAGTGATTATATTGAAGGGACTTAGGGTTTCTTTACCGATTTGTATTCATTTTAGTCATGTCTCTGATTCTTATGTGGTTCTTCGAAAAGATTATGCGACACCCCGGACATGCCTTCCCCTCAAAGTCGCTCGCATCTATGACTCGTTCCCTGTTATCTCGATGATAAATTACATTGAAGTTTCATACAATTTCAGTCATGATTGTAATCTTGTACCTACTTTAAGAAAACCCTTATGAGGAGGGTCTTGCTGTCTCAGTGGAAACGACCGCCACCTGTTATAGACTAGGGCGGACGAGGTACATCCGACCCCAGGACCTACTAAGAAGTAGCTGGATGACCAGACTGTTCTCTTTTCTTCTTCCTGCGAGCTCGCTGTCGCTGACCAAGCCCTCTCGGTGTTCGGACTTTGGCAAAAGTCCAAGAAGTCCATGCTGACAAATGGGCTGATTGAAGCTAAGGTGCATTTGGTGTCTAGGATAGGATACTTCAAGATATAAGAAGAGTAGTGACGATTAAGACAGACTGAGATAAATATTCTAAACCCATTGTTAGAGTTGGTGTTAGTTGCAAAAGATTACTGGAAGGATAAAGCGAGAGCCCTCCCTTGATCTTCTTTCTCGTCACTCACCTCTCGCGCCAGCAAGACTTACAGAGCACCACTCCCAAAAATATTGTAAAATGGTTTCTTTCCAAACAGTCAAGCAATCCAATGCTGGCGTTGCAAGCCTCCCAAAGGGCCTCGTCGCACTGTTCATGGGCGCCACATCAGGCATCGGCCAGAGCACGCTGGAGCACTTCGCCCAGAACGCCTCCTCTCCGCGCATCTACAGCGTCGCCCGCTCGCAAACGGTTGCGTCTCACGAGGAGCTGCTGACCTCGCTTCGACAAACCAACCCTACGGGCACGTACAACCTTATCACGGCTGATGTCTCCCTTATTTCCGAGATAGACAAGGTCGTCAACGCGGTGACGCAGAAGGAGACGAAGCTCGACATACTCGTCATGTCCGCCGGCTTCATAGCCTTCGAGGGCCGCGAGGACACACGCGAGGGTCTTGACCCATCTATGACGACGCGCTACTATACGCGGCTGTGTGCCCTCCAGAAGCTTCTCCCACTGCTCAACAACGCCGCATCGCCTCGCGTTGTCTCCGTGCTGGCAGCCGGATTGGAGGGTCCACTCAACGAGGACGACCTGGACTTGCGAGACCCAGCTCACTGGTCGCACTGGAACGCGTCGGTGCACTCCGCAACAATGGGCACGCTGGCACTCGAGAAGCTCGCCCGCGAGAACCCGCGCCTGAGCATCGTGCACTGGCTCCCCGGGCCAACATCCACGCCTGGCTTAGCGAGGATAGAAAGGCTGAGCAAGGCGTGGCCAAACCCGATGGCCCAGGAGGAAGCTGGTGCGAGGGCTTTGTTCCTGGCTACCAGTGATCGGTATGCCGTCAACGGAGGTCTTCTGCCTGTGCCTGAGGGGCTTGAAGTCGCGAAGAAATCAGGCGGGGGGATCTTTTTAGTTGATCCGAAGGGAGAGAACACAGGTAACGAGGATTTGTTGGGCGATTTCAGGAAACGGGGTGTGGATGAGGCTGTGTGGAGCTTCACGCAGAAGGTGTTTGCGGCTGCTCAGGGAAGCACCTCTAAGGATGAGCTGTAGGACGTCATCTATTGCGACTATACAGCTCATACTTAGGCTTGGCTGAGTTCAGGTGAGGAGGATAGAGAACGCAAGCATCAAAGCATAACCTATTAAGAAAAACGTGTCTGATGCGCTGATGTGTGACTTATCTTGGCCAAGAGACACCACACTGAGCTATCAACTTACTGCCTTCCTCTACGTATACAAAGGATTTCGGATTGGCTTGGTTATCACAAGTTAGGTATTATGGAATATATATAGAGTAAGCCACAAAGAGATTGCACCCTACTAAGAATCTTTCCGTTTCTTCTTTGGTCATAGTGGTTACAGTCTTAGAAGTAAGTAAAAAAAAAAAAAAAAGGCTTGTTTTCGTCCAAGTTCTTGTCCTTATGAGATAACTCTTTTTTATGTGCTCTGTTTTGCATAGCTCTTGTGAAAGCTTGAATGAAGTTGCTGAAGGTCTCGGCCTCGGAAACCAAGCACGATGCTCGTTATATAGTCTGCTTAATGCTTATAGGGACAGCCGGAGTACAGCTAACTTAGACCATCCACTGATATCAAGACGGAGTAATCCGACTTGAAGAAAGGGGGCCACATGGCAGTGCCGTTCAACACACACCTGGAGAATGCGAGGGTTGTGACCCCCGGAGTAATTAACGGCATGCCATGCAAGCCCGTTATAGCCTCTTTTATCTGGTCTTCACCCTCGGCGGCTCTGCCTCAACCACACCTCAAACGACAAGCTCGATGCTAATGAGACACACCGGTATTAATACCACTTCGCCATAGCCTTGGCTCCCCAGCGCATTTGATCCGTCCCATCCGTCGCGAGTGGATCCCGCCGATGCCGCTCGCCGCCGCCGGCGAACCGTTCCGGTCGGTTTGCCCCCCGCCGCCGGCCACGTCCCCACATATTTCGTCTGGCTCGGTAGACGGTCGACCGGCAACCCAGGCCCCGTCGACACGGGCCCCCGTGATCCATTCCAATTGAAATGAGTCGAGGAGAGCTAGATGTCGCTTAGATCAGGAGATGGGAGCATGGACGGCGGCCGTCCAGACAGAGGCAGCGTCAGTACAGGAGTAGGGCAGAGGGAGAGGCGGCTAGGGGTTTGTCCTGTTTCTAGGTCGACTTCATCGCAACCAACCTAGACCATGAGAATCCGCCGGCTGTTGCCGAAGAGTGAGGGTCAGGGTTGAGGTGACGGTTAATCAGCACTGTGACAAATGCACCAGGTAGGTGGATCGTGCCATTGTCTAGTGTGCTTATTAGACCTGAAGTCCGGGGGTTATCTTAGGATCAGAACACTTTGTCCATGGCTGTTATATATAAACCTAATTCAGATACTACAGTGCCTATCGACGTGCATTGTTAAATGTCCGACACATATGCAATCCACACTTGACTGACACCCATGGCGTCTCACAAGTTGGAGTGAAGCACCTCTCACATGAGTCGCGCACTCGACGCTACGACCAATAGACGCCGGCCACTAAAACGACCGGCGGGCAATCAAGAGGCGAAAAAAGTCTCCCCTAGCCTCTCCAGACGGTCCCGGTTTCGGAAATGTATGGTTCTCACTCCAGCTATAGCGCACAACTGCGCCCAGAGACGCCGGCCCCGGATAGAAAAAGAGGAAGAACAGTCTCCAACTGAACGGTTCCCTATCCACCTCGGCGGCGTGCGGGGTAATTTCCATTACTCAAGTTCGACTGGGGTTAGAGATAGTCGACCCAAGCTCTTGAGGGTGGGTGGTATCTATCGGCCGTCCTTACTGCTTTCGTCTGGTTGAGTGACAGTGCCCCGGATTCAAGACCCGAGTTGATAAAGTCTTTGCCGTTCCCGGTATTCTCTGTCTTCTGTTTCCTCTTGAAGCCGTTCCCTTTCCCGTTCCCTCAACTCTTCAACCCTCAGCATGGCGGACCACGATCTCGCCAAGACGCACAGCGCCGACAAGGCCTTCGACGACGACCATGGCCACCACGCGCCGGCCCTCAAGTCCGTCTCCCACCAGGAAGTCACCATCAACGCGTCGGGCCACGTCCAGGAGCTGCAGCAGAACTTCAACCTCCTCTCGCTGGCGGGCGTGGGTCTCGTCGTCGGCAACGTGTGGCCGGCCATCGGCGGGTCGATCCTGGTGGCCATCTTCAACGGCGGGCCGCCGGGCGTGCTGTACGAGTTCATCGTCGTGTCCGTCTTCTACTGGGCCGTGGCCGCCAGCATCGCCGAGCTGGCCAGCGCCATCCCGTCGTCGGCCGGCGTGTACCACTGGGCCTCGGTCACGCCCGGCCGGCGCTGGGGCCGCATGATCGGCTTCTTCGCCGGCTGGTGGAACTACTTGGCCTGGGTGCTCGGCGCCGCCAGCATGTCGTCCATCCTGGCCAACACGCTGGTGCAGATGTACGCGCTGAACCACCCGGGCTTCGTCGCCGAGTCGTGGCACGTCTTCATCGCCTACATCCTGACCACGTGGATCTCATGCGCTGTCGTGTGCCTGGCCAACAGCGCCATGCCCAGCCTCAACAAGTTCGGCGTCTTCGCCGTGCTGGGCGGCTTTGTTATCACCGTGCTCGTCGTCACCATCATGCCCGGCCGCGGAGGCCGTCCCGGACACGCGACGTCGTCGTTTGTGTGGACGGAGTGGACGGCCGACATTGGATACCCAAACGGCTTCGTCTTCGTCGCCGGTATGCTCAACGGAGCCTTCAGCGTCGGGCCCGTGGATGCGACGACGCACTTGGCTGAGGAGATTCCGGACCCCCAGCGAAACGTCCCCATCGCTCTTCTCCTGCAAGTCATGATTGGCTTCGTCACCGGCCTCGTCTACCTCATCTCCATCATGTACGCCATCAACGACTACGACGCCCTCTTCGAGTCCGCGTATCCCATCGCCGAGATCTACCGCCAGGCCACCGGCTCAGCAGCCGGCGCGACCGGATTGCTGTTCTTGGTGTTGATGTGCATTTCCTTGACCGTCATTGGTCTCTACATCACCTGCGGCCGCACGCTCTGGGCCATGGCTCGTGACGGCGCGACTCCTCTCCCCCATATCTTCGGAACCGTCCACAAAAAGCTCGACATGCCTCTGTGGGCTACGCTTGCGACTGTCACCCTCGTGACGGTGCTGGGAGCCATCAACGTGGGCAGCACAACCGCCTTCAACGCGTTCGTCGGGAGCTTCATCTTGTTGTCCAGCAGCTCATTCCTCGCGGTAATTCTGCCCAATGTGTTGACTGGACGAAAGAACATCACGTACGGGCCATTCCGCATGCATGGCTGGGTGGGCTACGCCATCAACATCATTGCATGCGCGTACATGATCGTCTGGAGCGTCATCTACTGCTTCCCGTATGCGCTGCCCACCGATGCAGGAAGCATGAACTACACGTGCGTGATCTACAGTGGCTTCACCGCCCTGGTCGCATTGTGGTGGTTCGGAAGTGCGAGGAAGGGATACCAAGGTCCGACTGCGACAGGCAGTATGGTACAAGGCATGGAGATTGTCCACGCTTAAGCATTCGTCATTGTTGATACGGCGCTGGGAGTCATGTTACCTGAACAGTCTGGGCTCGAGTGTGAAGCCGAAGAGAGGTGTATGTGGAAACTGGAGCCACACGTGCGGGGACTTGGGGTAACCGGTTGTGAATGAGACCATTCGTCTCATACGAGATATAAGTGAAGAGGCAACACATTTCCTTGCATCTGAATCCTAGGCATATCATAGGGTAGCACGTGTAGGACACGTTGATCAGGTCGAGGTGTACATAAGAAATAAAGAAATCGACGTTTAGAACCATTAGAGAAGGGTGGCACGCCATTTATTTCCTGTGTCTCGTGCGAATAACGCTATCGTTAGTTACCCCAACTAACAAACGACAGGGGGAACAGGTCCTTGCCCGGCGGCGGCCGGGGAAGATTTCATTCTCATGGAATAAGCGCCCCACCTGAAGCCTTCCCAGGGAGCGTTTCCGTTACGTTTCTCGAAGCTGGAGATTCAGGGGCAGAGTGTCACTACCATAATGGAGGAGATATGGTACGAAGAAGTGCGGAGAGATGTCACGGGGCGTTGGGATTGTGGGGATTTGACAGCTGGCTGGGGTGCAGGCTAGGACTTCGGTTTTACGGGGTATTTTGCTAGCCTGATGCGTATCGGAGTGCTGGATGAATGTGGAAATTTATAGATTTATGTTTCACTGCTATAGTGCTCTTTCTCACACTCTCCAAGTCTTGTTTACCATTGAGTGCTACAAGCAATCTTTTACGCAGTGATGCTGAGAACCTGGGTGTGGTCCTACTCTTCCGTTCTTCCGGCAGACTTGAGAAGTTCACCGCCGCCTTGTTGCAAGAAGGATAAAGTAGTAAGAGGATTCGAAAAGAGGTCATACCAACCCGACACAGAATAAAACTCAAACATTCAGGTAAAAGAACAACTACGTCATGTCCTCAACCCTTGAAAACCACGGAGCCCCAAGCTCACTGCTCCGTGCCACCCCGGAGCGGACGAGCCGGGATTGTTTCACCCTGGAGCCCGGCCAGTTGCGTCATAACGTCTCACACAAAAAAAGCAGAACCGAAAATAAGACACAGCATCCAAAGATAGAGAGAGCACGGGCGAGCAAAAGAAAAAGGCCCATCCCAGCCCAGCCACGTAATGGTGGAACGTTGAGAAAAAAGGAAGCAGAACAAGCCGTTGGGCGGACGGGGGGTGAGACGGTTTCGAGGCCCGTCGCACCAAAATACACGCCGTGTAAGTAAGCGCCAGCGACGAGGATACAGGGCCTCAAGAGTCACAGCCAGAGTCATCCGCGAAGACTCATCATCGTTGTTGTGTTTTTTCAAGGAGGGCTTCGCGTCCAGATTTAGGATACTGAGCCCTCGAATTTAAAGCCACGGGAAAGCCCTGTGTCTGGGCCTATCGCTCGCTTATCAAGCCGGTCTTCCTGGCCGTGCCGCACCGACGATCCCAGACGTGGCCCGGCGAGAGCGAATCGCGAGAGCCCACATATGTATTTATTGGAGCCCAACACGCAGCCTAAGAAAAGGAAAAAAGGGCCAAGGGGATCTGCCCTTGTCTCCTCCACTGGCCTCAAAAGAACGTGCGCGGCCAGTGGACGCCCTGCATCGGCGACTGGGCAGTGAGCGAAGAGCTGAAAATGGCTCGTCGTTGAGGCGAGGCAAGGGAGGGGAGGGCACCACGTCTAAACTGGGGACATGCAGAGACGATTGACAGCGAGGGATCCCTGCAGCGGGTAAAAAAAAACAACAAAGAAATCCTGGGAGGCAAACCAGGGCCGTCCACATGGCTCCCGTCAGACTTGCCACGGGGGGCGACGGCGTGGGCTGCGAGTGAGACGGCCCATTGAAGCCCTCACGTATTCGTAGACGTGCAGTTACCCCGACGCTGCGTCTTCCCGAGATGCATGCTGTAGCACGAAGAGAGACCCGTGACAAGCCCAATCACCTCGTCCGGGGCTCGCGGGACCATCGCAACTAACACGCCCATTCTGTTCCTCCCCCCCGGCCGCTTCGGGACAGGGGACAGCCCGCTCGCCGTCATCCCTCTCGTCCAACCGCTGCAGAAGCCTCGCCCGACGTTGCCCAAAGAGGTTGGGCAGTGGAGCTCGAACCACGTTGGGGCCACTCGACAGGGTTGGCTGGTGTGTATTGGGCTCTGACAGAGCTCCTCCCGACGACATCACCAAAGACGACTTCTCTCTCCCCCGGACGAAACTGAACAAAACAAAACAAAACCCCCCGGTAGTCTTAGTTACCTCTGCTTGCTCTTCCCCCTCCCCCTCTTCATGCACACGATCGCAGCATGCGCCGACAGGACCTACGCCTAATACCCTTTGCACACCCACTCCAGCAACACGCGACCCCGATTCGCCACCACGCTCACATCATCATCAACCAGGACGGCCCTTGGCTAGAAGCATCCTCAATCCCTTGAAGGAAAGTCAGACATCACCAAAGGACTACCGACCATCAACTATCCGACAAACTATCACCATCCGACTCGAGCATCACAACTATCTAACCCGTGGACCATCTCAACACCATGGGACCGGCGCTCACCATCCGGGGCTACCCCCCCAAGAGCAGCACGGGCAACACGTCCGAATCAACCCCCAAGACCACAAACACCAGTACCTCCCGCCCTCGGGGCCAGTCACAGTCCCGCAACCGCCGACCAGAGATGGACACGCTATCTACCGTCTCAGAAGCATCCTCGACGTCCGTCACCGAGTCTGAACAGTCCATCCAATTCACCAAGACTACCTCACAACGCCAAGTCAGACGGCCCGTTCCAGAGCCCTCGCCGCCCTCAAAGCCCCTCCGATTCAAGCCCCCGACACTTCGCTTCCGATCTCGAGATGATCCTCCGATGCGGGCGCGGTCTCCCTCGCCGCCGACCCCGCGAGGTCCCTACGCTTCAGACGACGGCCGGTATGATTCAGAGTCCGACTTCCACTGGAGCTCCTCGAACCTGTCCGTCACCACTGGTGTGACCAGCGTCGACTCTGATGACGGCGAGTGCAAGACGCCTGTCAAGACCCAGGCCATGACGCGGCGGCAGAGTGTCAGCACATCACAGCCCGCCCGTCAGACAGACAATGGCGGGAAAAATGGAGGAAAGGCTCGGTCACGAAGCCGGGGTCGTACCTTTCACATTCACATCGAGCCTACTGCACAGCAACCTCAACAGTCACAACAATCACAGCCGTCTCAGTCATCTCAATCATCACAGTCGCAGCAGCCGCAACTCACTCAATCTCCACCGCCTCTGGCCATCACTCAGGGTCAACAGCCGCTGGCACTCACTCAGGGCCAGCAGCCGTTGGCCATCACTCAAGGCCAGCAACCGCCGATGATCCAATCACCACCGCTGATGAGCCCATATAACCAAATGGTTCCTCAGAGCAATGCCATGGTCCCCCAGCATATGCAGCAACAGCAGCAACAGCAACCACAGCAGCAGCAGCAACAGCAGCAGCAGCATCCCATGACCCAGAACACGACGATGGTCTCGCAGCAGGGTATGATGGTTCCTCAGCATAACGCTATGGTTCAGCAGCACTCTTCCATGGTCCCTCAGCAACAATCTATGCCGCACCAGAATGCTCCGCAGCCGGTCCACTATGTTCAGCAGTCCCAGCATACTCCTCAGCAGCCCCAATATGCTCCTCAGGTTCAACAAGCTCCTCAGCCCCAGTATACTCAGCCCCAACATGTTCCTCAGACCCAGAGCAACCCCCAGGTCACCCAGCAAGCCCCGGTCGTCATCCACCGCGCTGAATCTACCCATCGCGCACCCTCCAGGCAAGATGTCGAGGCATCGATGGCCAGCAAGGTCGAGGACTTGAAGAAGGAACTCGAGCTTCTTCGGGACCAACGTGCTACAACCGTCAAGGAACTGGATGACGCGCGTTACCAGCTGTCTTGCATGCAGACCGACAAAGACGAACTCAGGGAGGAGCGAAACAAGGTCAGAGACGCCAAGGACAAGCTCGTCAGCGACCTTGATTCGCAAACCCGGCTGCTGGAAAAGACCAGGGCGAAGTACGACGAGCAGCAACGGGCCTTTGAGAAGTTCGAGAAGGATCACGACATCGCCCTCAGCAAGGCCAAAAAGGAACGGGAGCTGACGCTCGAGATTGCCAAAAGGGAGTACGAGCAGTCGTTCCAAAAGGCCAAGCGGGAGCGCGAGCAAACGATTGACAGGATCAAGAAGGATCGCGATCAGTCCTTCAAGGAGCGAGATCTATCCTACGACAGGCTCAAGAGGGAGCGTGATCAGTCGTTTGAGAAGATGAAGAAGGAGCGCGACCTGGCTTTCGAGAAACTCAAGAGGGAGCGTGATCAGGCCATCGACAAGCTCAAGAAGGAGCACACCCAGAAGTTCGACATACTCACCAAGGAGCGCGATCAACTTGCCGAGACGGAGCGCGCTCTGGACAAGAAGGTGAAGGAGATGGAGGCCCACGTTGCTCGCTACCGCGAATTCAAAGACATTCTAGAACAGAAGTGCGAATCCCTCGAGAAAGAGACCAAGTCAAAGGACGAGACGACGTCACGGTTCGAGGCCAAGTCCATCAACCTCGAAAGGGAGCTCTCGGATATCAAAGCCATCCGACAGTCTCAGGAGACGGGCTTCATTGCCCAGATTGCCGGGCTGGAGATTTCCAACGAGGCGCTGACATTCCGAGCCAACGGGATGGAGAAAGACCTCATGAAGCAGGCGGTCGAACTCGGCGAGCTCACTGCCGACCGCGACCGCCTCGATGCCGACTTCAAGCTCCGCACGCAAGAAGTAGAGTCCCTGGGCAAGGAGAAGAGCGCGCTCGAGGAAGACAAGAAAGTCTTCCAAAAGCGCTCCGAGGAGCTGGAGGAGGCCAAGAATGCTCTCCAGAAACGCTTCGATGAAATGGAGGCCGAGAAGAACAGCCTGCAGGAGAAGCTAGCCACCGTGGAGAGCGACAAGCAGAAGCTCGAGGAGCAATCAAAGGCGCTCGAAGCTACTATCGAGGAGCTCAAGAAGGACAACGAGACCAAGGACGCCCGCATCGCCGAAGCCGACACAGCCAATGAAGATCTCAAGACTCGCCTCGAAGGCCTCGAGAAGGAGAAAAAGGACATCGACGAGAAGGTAGAAGACCTGCAGTCGAAGCGGAAAAAACTGAAGAAGCGGGCAGAGCTGCTCAGCAGCGAGAACAAGAGCCTTCACCACCAGGTTCAGGATCTGCTCAGGGACCAGGACGACAACTCGTCCCGCGTGCTGGGGCTCGCCGTCGAGGTCAACAAGCTCCGCGACGAGAACGTCTCGCTGCGGGAGGCGTCGGTGGCCGGGAGCGTTGTCGGGAGCAACATGTCGTCGCTGTCGAGTGAAGTGAGCTTCAGCACCACGACGACGGACGACGACGACACGGCCACGGTTACTTCGGATGCAACGGAGAAGCCCGACCCGGCGAGCGTGGAGATTGGGCCCGACGCTGAGGTTGAGCCCGCTCCGGAAGAAGCGCCGACCGACTTCATCGTGGTGGAGGAGGAGCACGAGGAGGCACCGCCGGCACCAGAGGAGCCAGCTCCAGAACCCGAGGAATCCAAAGACGCGGCCATCCTCGCCGAGCTTCAGGAGCAGAACAAGACACTCGAGGCCCAGAACGTCGAGCTCCAGGAAAAAGCAGCAAGCGTCGACGCCCTGACGACGGAGCGTGACGACATGGCCGCCAAGCTTGCGGGTGCCGAGGAGAACGCCGCCAAGCTCCCAGAGAAAGAGGCCGCGGTCGAGTCCCTAACCGCCGAGCGAGACGACATCGCAACGAAGCTCACAGCGGCCCAAGAAGACGCCACCAAGCTCCAAGAGAAGGCAGCCACGGCAGACACGCTCGCCACAGAACGCGACGAAATAGCCAAGAAGCTCGCCGCCGCGGAAGCAGACGCGGCGCTGGTCCCGCAGCTCCGCGTGGAGAACGGCAGCCTGCTCGCGCAGCTCGAAGACGTCAAGCAGCAGCTGGACGAGGCGCAGAAGGGCCAGCAGGCGGCGCTGGACGAGGTGACGACGCTGCAGGGGCAAGTCGCCGCGCTGGTGGTGCAGCTCGGGGCAACCTCCGGCGCGGTGCCGGCGCGGTCCCGGAGCGGCCGCAAGAAGGACGGCGGCAAGCGGAAGGACGAGATTGTCGTGGTGCGTGACCCCACGAACAAGGGCGGAGGGATGTAAGTTGTCTTCAAACTCTTCCCCTCCGCTTCCCCCCAAACGTGAACCAAGAAGCTAACATGCCAGCAGCCATATCGTGCGACGACGAAACTTGCACAATCTAGCAAGATCGGCGTCTCAGTCCGAGGGCTCGGGAGCCGACAGCTAAAGGGATCCCGCAGTGGCAAGAGTAGCGTGTAAAACGACCCAGTGTACCATTTTTCTTTTGTATTCTTATATTTCCTTACGTGCTTGGGACGGAACGGATGGTACGGGGTTAGATGCATTTACACACGGCATGGGATGGGACAAAAAGCGGCATGTATGAGTGTTGTTTACGGCTGTGGCGCGTCAGGCATCCGCGGACAGCTATCCAATCGTTTGAATATTTCTTTTGTCATATGAGCTAGAGTTCTTATGTTTTACCTAGCCTAGAATATCCGAAAATGTTATTAATGGGAGGAGAAGAAGAGATTTCCTGGGTAGTGATGAATCGTTGAGAGTGATGTTCGGAATAGCTTCATACTTTTATGGCTGGTTTTGCCTGGGCTACTGAAGGCTTGACCATGATCGATATCACTTCTCTGGTCTACGCTTGACAAAGGACGTGGGGTGTTCTCAAACGAGGGGTAATATAATGAGATACGGAGGTATCAAGGGTGGTACACTACTTCTAGGACATTAATCTTGCTCCAAACCCTAGTGAACATGTCGACGCGAGCTGCTGATTCTCATGAGCTATATCTTCCGCTTTCGTTTACGGAGCAGTCATAGTCAAAAGATATTCACAGCACCACGAGTCGAGACTACCTGTATAACAATAAAGAACTAGTCCATGTCAGTCTGTACCCCCACTCGCTGCAGCGACGGAACAACCAAACCAGAAACCCAGCCAAAGTGGCGCATGCACCCAAGAGGAGAACGGAGTACTCCCCCACCGTCGTGGACGCGCGTGATGCAACATGTCCACCAGCCACTGGCCAGTCTCTCGGTTGAGCTGCTGGCTTGTTGTCAGGCGCAATTCCTCTACGGGGCCAATGTCAACGTGTTTGGCCCGTGTTCACCGCGGCGCAGAAGATCGTTTACCGCAGCATCCAGTTCCCACTCTGCCCCTCGTCGTCCCCGTTCTGCTCCCGCGTCCATTCGTCGATGAGCTTGGCAGTGTGGTAGCTCGTTGTCCAGCCTAGGTCCCTTTCGATCCCAGCGAGCAGCCCCAGCACAGCATTCTGTTCTTGGTGCTGATGGAACGCCTGTCCAGCCACGAATAAGGGCTGTACGGAGTTAAGGCGGACCGGATCGGTTGGATTCGCGAGGCTGATGCCGCAGATCTCTCGCGCGTGGCGGCGAACTTCAGTTTGTATCTGCCGGTACGATTTGAGGCGGGCGGATACGGTGGATCGAATGGCCGTGGACTCTTGGGGCCGGTTCACGAGGAGTAAAATGCTGGCCATATGGTAGTTCTGCATTGTCGCTGCGCACAACGGCAGCGGGTACCAGACTTGGTCAAAGATGCCACTGCCGACACCTCGTTGGCATCTACTGCGGGTTGACGCTTTGGTACGGGCGCTTGCTGCAAATGTCGGCGGCAGGCTCGCATGCCACTTCTGCAACTCGGTGATAAGCAAGTTCCACCGCTCCAGAAGCTGCTCCTGTGTCACGCCGATGATTGGTCTCTGCCCAGGGGGGAGGGCGTAGTCTTCAGGGTACAGGGCGTCCCCGGAGGTAAGATGGTTTGCAATCTTGCCCAGAAGCCACGTCAACTCGTTGCTCTTGGTGTCCTCTTCGACATCTGCTAGGGTGCGCACGTCTGCAGAGCTTGAGGGGTTGAAAGCAAGTAAGAAGCCGTCTTGGTCAGCTGCGAGGCCTGCGTTTTGCCATAATCGCATGTCCTTTAGGTCGAGACGGGTCTGTGTCTCGCTGATGACTGGGCGAGTTAGCGAAAGGAAGGGAACCTGCAAGTAGCATGGCTTACAGGCGCAGAGCAGATCCTGTCTTGCAAGACTCCAAAAGATCGGGCCCTTGATAGCTGCGCTAGGGATGATGACTGGCGAGGACGGAATAGACACGGGATGTGGTTCCGGACTAAAGAGTGGCAGAGCACTGAGATGCGCTCTCCAGGCTGTTCCTGGTGCATCCATCAACTCGTACGTGCAGAGGATAGCCACGGCCGCGAATATCTCCTCCTTGTCGGGGAGATCTTTATGACTAAAAAGGTTGACGGCCGCTTTCAGGTGCCCAATTGCTTGATCGTAGTAAGTCGCTGATTGATAATGCCAATCCACATTGCAACCGAATAAAGATAGAATAAGGTTTGTGTAGTTGAATGATGTGGAAGCTGTATGGTCCTTGTGCGAGGTATTATTGATGTGATGTAAGTGTTTCGCGGCAAGAGCACAGACTGCTGAACTCAGCAGAGGTCTGGTGACTGCGATCACTGGCACCTTGGAGGAGAAGTATGCGCCGGTGTCGAAAAGGTCCATCCTAGTTGAATTGAGAACGTGCATAGAATGTTATGGCTGCTCATACTGACCATTGACCTGGGCCTTCTTTGAAGTGGCGTAGCAGATGCAGGGCAAGTATACCAGGATCAAGTGGATCCTCGGTCATTTCAACATCGCGGGGTGAGGGCTCATCTGTCGCATCCCAGGGTATGATATCGCTAGCATCATGATGCTGGACATGAAAAGTTTGGTCGAAATCATCATGACAAGCCTGGAGCAGTGTGTTGTTGTGTGTTGTGGAAGGTGATGCATTGGTATTATCTGGCAATAAATCCAAGCTCTCCTGCGAATAAGGATCCTCAATGGGAACAAAAGTGACTAGAAATGTGAGAACAATTCTACAAACAGGTAAACCGAACTCACGCTGTGTTGGAATCTCAAGCCAAACGTGGTCACTCCCAAAGACAGAAAGCTGGCGCTGTTCCGGGTCAGCGGTATCTGAGGCTTTCCTCTTCGAGGGAGACCGAACCTCGAAGTTTCGAAAGATGGATCGCTCCGCGTAGCTGCAGTCACGGGAGCTTTTGGTGCAATGTCCACAGATTGGCTTGATCTCATCACATTTCAACTTGCGACATCGGCAAGTCAGGCTACGAAAGTCAGCCTTAGCCAAAGAGGTCTGATTCTCGGGCAGGCTAGAGACGTACCATCCAGAGTAGGATCGCATCCCTCACTCAGGTTCGTTTTGATGCAGCAGATGCAGTATGCTCTGAAAAGGGATATACTGTCGAGGATCTCACTCCAGACAGTACCGAGGCGAAGGGAAATGGAAACAGATGTCCAGATGGCCAGGAGTCCGAGTGGGACAGATGAGGAAGGTGAGCCGAGAGAGCCGGGATGACGAATTCTAGATGTAGTAATAAAGGAGTGCGGGGGTTGATTAGTTCGTGGGTCTGCATGCAACGAGGTAGACAATCCCATGTAATGTGCATAATAATTACTGGAAGCCTCACATATGTATTATAGGATTACTACTACACTGATAGAGTGATTAACATCATTCAATTTTTCTTGCTACGTACCATGGTGTTTTCAGCGCCAGAGAACCCTCGAGGCGTTTATTTGTGTGAGCCCGAACATGTTCAATGACCGCAACAAATTTGACATTTCGGGGTTCCTAACCTGAGAAATTACTCCAAAGAAAATTAATGTTGTATTTCTAGATACTCACCAATCGACTAAAAGTTTCGAAGAATTATCGTAATGTCTGGGTTGGAATAAGTACGACATCAACAGCGCCTTTGATAGCTCAAGATCCTTCACAAGGAAAGCTGGCTGGAAGTAGCCACAAGTTATTTACCCTACTACTGTAGCTATCCTCTCAAATATTTCGTCTTGGCTACTTATGGGGCAGTATAAAAGTAGCCCTGTGAGGTCTCACACATATTGCAGAGTATATGCGACAAATGGGCGTCAACGGTTTTCGCGTAGGTTAGAGATCGTGTGTTAGTCAGAAAATGGCACGCTCGGCAAGATCTCACAGGTAAGTTACGCCACTAGATGGAATAGCTCCGGTTTGAAAGAGGTTATAGGGATGGTATTTATGCGCTATGTAGTTTCAGACTGAGGTATATTTCTTCGATTCATCACCTCACGCTTTTAAGGCCACCAACTTCTGCTCCTCGACGACCTTCTCAGTGTTCAACTGCGGTGTCTCAGTCTCGGCGACAGCCGGTGTCTTGTCTTCGACCTCCTTTTCTGCGACCTTCTCAGGTTCGACCTCCTTGGATTCGACCTCCACCGGCTTCTCAGCCTCAACAGATGTCTCAGTCTCAACAGATGTCTCGGTCTCGACTGGCTTTTCGGCCTCAATAACCTTTTCAGCTTCCACAGGCGTCTCGATCTCGACTGGCTTCTCAGCTTCGACTGGCTTCTCAGCTTCGACTGGCTTCTCGTCCTCGACTGGCTTCTCAGCTAAGATTGGCGTCTCGATCTCGACAGGCTTCTCGGACTCAGTAAGCTTCTCGGACTTAGTAGGCTTCTCAGCCTCGGCAGATGTGTCGTTTTCGACAGGGGTCTCGGTCTCGGTCTCGGCGAGCTTCTCGGTTGGCGTCTCGACCTCGACGGGTTTCTCAGACTGAACAGGCGTCTCAGTCTCGACAGATGTCTCGATTGCGTCTGACTTCTCGGTCTCGACTGGCTTGTCGTCTTCGATGACCTGCTCGGCCCCGACTGGTGCCTCGACTTCGACAGGCTTCTCGGCCTCAACAGGCTCCTCAGCCTCGACGACCTTCTTGTCTTCTACAGGCGTCTCGGTCTCGGCTGGTGTCCCAGCAGGGGTCTCGACAGGTGTCTCAACCTCGACAGACTTTTCGGCTTCGACCTCAGGTTCCACCGTCTTGGGCTCCTTCAGCTGGCCGATGGTGTCGTTGGCGGCAGCAAGTTGCTCTTCAAGATCGGCCTTGGCCTTTTCCAAAGTCTCGACCTCTCCTGCTGCTTCTGAAAGATGTTTCAGGAGGTCGTGAACAGTCTTCGCCTCGGCCTTGAACCTGGCCAGAAGTGCAATTGCTTGTTTGGTCACATCTCCGTACTTCTCAACAGAGCCAACATCTGTCTTTCTTAGCATATAAAGAGCCAGTGCGAAGGAAGAAGGCTTACCGGCTTCTTGTACATCCCAAGAGTCATCAAACCACGCCATGTTGAGAGTAGAAAGGATGGACAAGACTGTGGCGTTTGAGGGAAGAAGGTCGTGCGGTTGGTTAAAGTATTGGTCTTGTGTTGAAAGGCTGGAGTGATGAATGATTCTCATATTCAAGACGGAGGAGATACAGGCTCTTATATATTCGTCTACATTATCGACCACGGCTGGTAGTCTTGACCGATGCAACCTCTCCGGACTCGCAAGTCCTTGCTTTCAAGCACGCCACACTGGCATACCGGGGAGCAGGCAGGCTTCCCCTCAAGCGGCCTCTCGGTGAGAGCCTGGCCGCCACAACTGGAAATTCCGTGCATCGAGCCTATAAGCAGCTGCTGCGTGGACTCTTTGTGCGCGAGCGTGACCAATTGAGGTCTTCCACGAACTCCAAGACAAGCACACCACTGACGATCGTGGGCACATGTTCTCGTCCGCAGGGAAGTTCAACCTTCGGGGTCCTTTAGCGCCAGCTTAGGACAGGTTGACTATTCGACGGGCTAAATGCCCTGCAGAGAACAGGCAACCCCCGCAGCGCAGCATGCGCTCTCGCGCCCGGCTGTAGACTACTCTTGGCTAGAGCCTGCCCGAGCCATAACACCACATGACCCTAGCTGCAAAAGCTGGCTTCGTGGCGAATGGATTCTTCAGGCCGTGAGTTAGATGTAAAGAGCTCCCATGAAATGGTTGGTTGAGAGAAACGCAAGAATGAGAAGAGAAGTCACGTCATAACCCTCCTTTCCCCGCCTCAGACAGCGCCATTAGTACCCTCGAAGTTTCGCGCCCGCATCACCAGATCAGCCCAGTATGCCGGAACCTGGGGTCATACACTGCGGTGGCTGGGGATCTCAGTGGAGCTACGCATGCTAGCACGGAGCTAAGACTGCATCGTCTGGGATATTGAGCGCTTGGACTGTTGAACCCGGACTCTGCGAATAGTACCGCATGTGCTTCGTACTTTGTCCGAACAGCACCAACGCTCACTGGTATCTGATGTTAGAAGTTCCGGCTCAACCTACCACTCTAGCGCCCTCGGAGCCAGACAGCGCCGGAACTGTCAACGTGTATTAATTAACTCAATGGCCTGTCCCTTCGTTAGTCTATGCATAATCGTAAGAGCTCCTGTCGCTGTCGCTGTCACGGGCATGTACTGTGGGCACAATCCTGCACATCAATAACTGCTCAGACCAGGCAATTAATTGTACGAAAAGTCTTGGACTTGTCCCCGTCTCAAGCTAGGACTAAACAAGTCCGCTCATAAACCCCCACATTCCTTGCCCAGGGCTCAATGGGGTAAAGACCCATCATGGAGGTGCCTAACTTAACTTAGACAGACGACAATGTCCCGAAGTAGCACCTGGCTACTGGTAGTTTGTCGATCCGGGTCCCCCATTGTCGCTCGCGAGCCAAGCTGAGCGCTTGTACTTGCTAGGCTCTTCACTCTCCAAGCGCGAGGCTGCGGTGAGTCGCACACCGCCATTCATTCTGATATCCCGATGTTTGGCAAACTGACGCGACTGCTCATTCAAGTCATCAGACGTGCAGATTTGGAAGGTAGCCTACCCCGGCCCATGTAAGTTTGGTTCACCTCCCCGCAAATGTCGTAATATCAACACATGACCTGCCTAAAGGTACCCTGTTTGCGTATACTCAAATCATCTTGCGGCAGGTGGCTATAGTGCTTTCAGGCCGCCAACAGGGGCTTCTCATAGTGGCGGGGAAATGAGGTATCCGGCTATCTCTGTCTTGTCTAGTCTCCGAGGATTGAGCGACTAGTCGTTCAATGACGCTGTGATATCATCCCGCTTAGGTGCCCTCACCGTCTCTATTTATTTCTATGTGCGGCATCTGAGGGGGTCTCTGAAGTGCACCTGGAAGTCGCGGGGTCCTGTAGGGTAGAGGTGCAAACAACCGGATGCGGTCGTCGTCAAAGTTTGAAGCCGACGAGGAAGATGGGCAGGGAATCCACGTAGGCATGGCCCGTAGGTTCCAATGAGATGGACAGAAGCATGTTGTATCACTATCAGGCCAGAAGGCGTGACTAGAGTCTTGATATTCTGAAATAATAACAAATTATACTAATAAATTACAACAAGGAAGTCAGCCCTGCAAATTCTTCCTTTGCAAAAAGAGCATTATTGCCTAGATGGGCATCCTCTCGTTGTAGAACCAAGATTAATAGCCACTAGAAAGGGAAAGCCTTAATGGTAGTATTGACCGTTGGTCTTTATCTCGTATAATTTGAGATATCCAGGGTATCTCTTATACTAAATAGAGTATGTTGAGGTGGTCGTATTCCCAGCAACCGAAAGCGACATCCGTTCTTTAGCCTCCACTAGAATAGATCAACCGCATTCTTAAAACGTGCTTGATGAGATAAAGTGTGTGTGCATTGAATAAGTGTGGGGATGTCTATTCCCACAAGAGCCGTCAGAATATTTGTTGTTGCCATAAGCGGGATGTGGGCAGAAAGCCTCTTCACACACTAGGTTGCTTCTGTCGTAGTGGGACCCGGATAGAGTGCCAAGAGTCTGGGACCTTCAAGACGGGAACAGGATTAATTGCTCGGATAAAGGGGGTGGCACAGAGTTGGGGTGCCGACTAGGGGTGATGAATTAGCTGAGTCCAAGCTGAGCCGGGGGGGAAGCGGTGCTAAGTCCGCCGCTGTGTTGCTTGAATGCTTGTGATTTAATAGCACGAGCAAACGATCTACCAAGGATCGTCCTAAAACCCTGTGATCTGCCCCGGGGTTCATGCAAAGCGGGTTCGGGCAGCTTGCCGAGATTCATTCCCACGGCATACTGAGTGGATGACACTATGAATGCGGGTTCGCTGAACTCCCGGGGTCTGAATGTGAAAAGGGGAGGGTGAAGAAGATTCTCAGAAGAAGGAACTGATGCATTTCTCTGATGGTGTAGGCTAGATGCTCAGGATCAAAACCCGTCAAATCCAAGTTCGAGTATGACAGCAAATCAGAAGCTTACCTGAACTCGGAAGTATTGAATTTAGGAGAATATAGAGTAAGTCCTCAGCAAACAGGGTATAATCCTAGTTCATATAGATACAAGAAAGGGGTAAAATGAATGTTAAGAACATCAATAACGGAGCTGGCCCGATCAACGCTGCTTTGCCGTCGATACCCGTACAACCGTCTCGTTCTTGACCATAATTCCTCCCCCAAATGCACCAGACTCGGGATATTCGTCAGATATCGTAGACCCGCTTGGTCCAGTAACCGTAGCAGTGTTGACTCGATGTCTGTCGAATGCGTGAGTTTCGAAGTCGGAAGAGATGGAGCCGCTGCGGCCTTCTTCACGCCCAGCAAGCTCATGTGTTGAGCTCGATTCATCCTTGGGCAGAGTGGAAAGTCGGATCGCATTCTTGTTTTGACTTCGGCCGTAGCTTTGGCCGAAGCTTTGACCGTAACTGTTTGAGCCGGAGCCGATGGTCGAAGATGGGTGGCCACAGGAGAAGAGGTATACGCAAGCGGGCCGGATCGTCGGAAGGCAAGCTAAATAACGGTTAGCTAACCTTTTGGTGTAGATATTGCATGGTGAACGTACCGGAAATTGTAACCAGATTTACCTCCACTGTCGCCCAAGTAATAATAGGGGCCAAGTTCCAAGTCATGTCCTCGGAGTGGTTATCAAAAGTGGTAGACACGCCGACAATAGCTAAGCCCGCCACGCAGACCCTAATTTCACGAGGATTGGTATGCGAGCCTTCGCGAGTAACTGCGCAGATTGAGGAACTTACAAGATACCAAACATAAACATGAGTATAATTCCCACTTTTTGCATCTTAGGTAGTTGAAGTCTCTGGATTTGCACAATCGGCAAAACTAAGATGGCGATGTCGATGATGACGTGTGCGAGAACCGTGCCGAAGAAGAACCTGCTGCTCTGGATGAGGCATTTTGCGTCCTTGATGGAGAAGTCCCAGAAAGCTTGGACAGGGATGCAATGAAAGGTGGTGAGAAACGTCTGCGAGAACTCAGAGTTAGTGTTGCGTCTCCTTGTGAGCTAGGAATACATACCCGAGCTAGAATCCAGATTATAGAGCAAGCAATCAAGACCTGGATTGGAACCTTGATATTGGTGACCCGGAACATACGCCAGTAGAACGTAAGAATGGAGATTTTGGCGAAGAATAGAGTGAATGCGTAGGCGTGTTCTATGAAAAAGAGGTATTTCTTCGTGGTAGAATTCGCCTCCTCGAAAGTCATGCCCTTGACGTCCGAGGCGTGCAACCCAAATCCTTTCTTAAGCCCTGATATTGAGTTAGTGTCAACACTTGACAGGTCCAGGCAGCGACATGACTCACACAAAGGCAACAAGACTGCCCATACACATGCTGTCATCTGGATTCAAAGTCAGAATAACTAGTTTGCCGATACGATGCCGGGCAACAAACATAGCATGCTATCGCAAAGTAATCATCCCACCAAAGCCCGGCCCTTGTAATTCTGCGGCTTGAGAGACGGAGGATGAGGAACACCGTTGCTACGGGAAAGGTGATGAACTCGGCCGACCACATATCTGCTTGTCTGGACTGCATTTTGACGGTTCACGAAGCCGCAGGGTTCAATAGAGAGTCTGGAAAGAGCAAAAGGAATGCAGCAAGGAATAAATAAGCAACCCCAGACGTACGGATACTGCTATGGGACCAGGTAAACTGATATACGCCTGCCCGCCTGCTATCCCTGATCGCGACGATCGATTGTTTCGATCGGCGGAGATCAAATGGGAGCGTGTCCAGAAAGATACGACGAAAGGTGGTATTAAACTTTAAATCCTGGACACAGCTTGCGGCACGTTATCCCGAGTTCCAAGTCTAGAGCTGACAATCAGGTGATTCGGCCGTTGGTTCCTCATGGCCCGGCGGCCTTGGGACAACTAGACGCTGCCAGGATGACCCCTAGTTTAGTCCTGTCTCCTGATGTGGCTTTTGCCTGCACCCGTCCAGACTCTGAATCCGCGCCCAACCGTGTTAGCGCGTGTCCGTTGGGCCAGGAACGTCAGCCCGGCAGTTGACACGTTGGAGCTATTCGTGGATAACGGACACACCTAAACTCAAAGAGAGGGTCAAAACGCACACTACGATGGCGACATCCCGGCAAGGCAAGTCAGACTCTGACCAACAGCCAGTATCGGGATCCAAAGTCAGGGGTCCCTGTTCCCCCAAGTTTCATGCAGCCACTCGGAATTGAGGCTACGCCCCCGCCAAATCGTGGACTAAACCCGCCGAGGTGAGGGAGCGAGTCAGACATTCACCAACAGCCAACATCTAGATTCGACAACAGGGGGCTTTCTCGCCTCGGATTTCACCAACTAGGTGGATTCGAGGCTTTCCGCCCGGCGTGTGGCGTTTCATGGTTGGTCTAAGCATCCAAGATGGTGTCATTACAATTGCAGACATGGAATAGGCAATGTACCAGGCCTAGAATTTCCTACCTAACTCTAGATAAGATCGCCATGAGCTGATTAAAATACTGGATCCTTTGCTTGGACCTAAAAGAGTTACGTACCGCCAAAAAGCCGGTACTTCGAAGCGATGGCCAATACGCCTGTTTCTTTTACGCAGCGGTAATCGCAAGCCCTCGGTATGGCTCCCTATAGCAAAGCAAAGTAACTCCACACGGGGCAGATTAACCCGAAGAGTGAGAGAGCTGACGCTGAAAATGATGATTCTAATTACTACCAATACTACTAGAAACGAGGCTTTCGGGGACTTTGTTCTTTTTGCCCCCCGGTTTCCTGCGCCTCCGTTCTTGCTCGGGTAGACAAACACCAGCCATGGCTCTCATTTTAGGAATGAACTGAAGTGTCTGGTCGAAAGACTAGCAATCGGACGCAGAAGGCATGGCAAAGTTGGCTAAGACGGACTTTGTCCAAAGCGAGCCTGGCATCCGTTCCTGTATTTGATACCTTGGATGATGGGGGCCATGAAACTTTCGCTGCTGCATGAGCCGAAACGCTCTCGGACACTCTCAGACGCTCTGTTACTCGAGGCCATTGTCGCATCTCACAAGAATGCTGTTGAAAATGCAGCAGGAGTTTTCGTGGTTATCGCTAAATTCAACCGTGCATGGTCTTGCCGAAGCTCTCACTCGTGCTCTTCTCGGAGGCCGATGTCCCTAGTCCCTATTGTCCGTGTCGCATCCGGAGCGGAAATCCCAGCATTTATGACAAGCTCACGGAGGATCCGCGGCTGCTAATATGCAGTACCTCCGAAATGACTACGATCCCTTCGTAGGCACAGCGATGTCCCGGGTTGCATGGATACTGGCCATAGACAACGAGTAGTTCAGGTAGAACGCGACCCCAAAACCGACATCCAGAATTTCCCCTTCCTTCCTTGGGACTGAGCGCTGGCTGCTTTAGCCTGAGCTTGCCTGAGCTTGCCTGAGCTTGCCTGAGCTTGCCTGAGCTTCACTGAGCTTCCCTGAGTTGGGCTGAGCCGGTGGTGAGCCAGCCTGAGCCGGGGGCCCTAGATTTGGTCCCCCAACGGCGGGAGTTGCTGCGGACCAAAAGTGGGAATAAGGTTGGTGGGGACCCAGTTTAAGGACCACGTTCGGCTGCGCCACCCAACTCCGAGCAACCCACAGACTCAGCATCCTACAACCTCAGCCGTTCTTAACATCATTGATTGCTCTCAGAAAATAGTACTATACGATTGATTTCTATTTCTCTCTATTGTCGATGACTCTTTCCTCTATGTCGAAAGACACGCTAGGGTAAACTCCTTGTTCAGGGAGAAGAGGTTCGCGTCGCAAGAGGCGAATTGAATGCGGTAACAATGTAGTTCAAGCATGCACAGCTTACCCATAGAGCATGAAATGCCATAGCAGGGATGAAAATTGCAGGAGCTTGGAGGTTCGGAAAAATGCTTTATTAGGTTAACTTAGAGGAATAATGGTACTATCAAGGATGCAGAGCAATGCCCCTAACGTATGGAAGAATAAGCTAGGACGAATGATAGAATGCTTATAGAAAAGCGTGCCTAGAGGATATGCTAAAGCACGCGTAATCCTTTAGTGGCATAAGCTTCATAACAATTAGCTAAGTGATCATTATGCTAGCTAACTTTGCTAATGCTCATATCCACAATAAGGATCTCTCCTCATTAGTGAAACAGGTAGAGGCAGCTGCTTCACGTAGAGCCTTAAATCTAGGCGAAGTCCAGGACGCACAGGCGACGATTCGCATGAATAGTACCTGTAAAGTGACTTTAATAGAGCAGGTAAGGCGGAGACTTACACGTCTTGACAAGGATGATTCATAGGAAGAAGGGTCTCTTTCGCAGTGGCGGAAGGAAGAGCTAAGAAAAATAAGTTCTATTCCTAGTCATAAGCCATCTCGTGCCATCTGATCCTTCCTAAATCCATTGATCCTTCGTGTGCTTGCGTATGTTTGGGATCAAAGCCGAAGGATGCTAAAGGCATTAAAGCCATTGCCTACAGCACGACTGACCCTCTCTTGATGAGACCTAAGAAGATCCAGTCTCTCAGTCATCTCTCTCGGTTGCATGATGCTCCAGACCAGGGTGTCTTTAGGGCTTATCTACAGACAGACGCCTAAGCGCTATACCCTCAACACCACCTGGCAACCGGGCACGCTGATAACAGCAACAAGTGCCCACTCGGCAACATCTTCGGGATAGAGTGCGTCTACGTGCCGCGCTCTCTAACTCGCCGCTGTGTTTGGGATCTTGGAGGCTAAGACTGAATCCAACAGGAACTAGGATCAGGTTTAGAAACTCGAGAGACTATGCATGCCCTTGCTGTCAGGCGGCAGAACTGGCCAGCTAGGCGGCAGAACTGGCCAGCTAGGCGGCAGAACTGACCAGCTAGGCGGTCTCAGTCCAAGTTGATGCCTGCATCCTGGTCATGAATCGCGCATTTCTCTCATTGTCATGCACCGCAGCTCTTACGTCCCCCTGCATCGGCTTCCCCGAAGTCTGCCTCACCTGTGCGTGACGTATGAGCTTAGGATTCATGCATCCCTTCCATGCTGGAGGAAGCAATGAGGTTCGAAGGGGGTTTATGCCAGTGAGATGGCGTCAGTTGATTTCAGCGGACAACAGAAGCCCAGGGAGGCATGACGAATCCAAAAGTACGCTGCTTGGATATGGATCCATTTGCAGAGGGCAGCGTCTCGGCTTAGACTTTGGTGAGCTACCAGCTATATAAGCAGCTGACCGGCCCCTGAACGAAAGACAGATATCAGCAAAGCTCCCAACTGCCGCCCAATTAGTGCACGCTGTGAGAATTTGGTGCCTATCCCTTCGCCTTCACCCTCCCCATCACCGTTTTTTTTTTAACATGCCTTTTCCCTTCAGATTGTTTTGCGATCTCCTCGAAAGACTCGAGAGAAACGCCAGGAGGTCACCGAGCATCGACAAGATCCAGGAACTTGACCAGCGTACCATTTCAACGGCGACGACTGCTTCAATCTCTAGTCCGCCGCATTCCGGGCCGGACCGACATCGGGTCCCGCGAAGTAATTGAGTCGTAGAGAAGTCAGAATAGCCTCGAGTTGAGTCTGGCAGCATCCTAGGATCGTCAACAGCTCAGGAGCGAAATCGACCTCAATTCATGGAACTTCCGCCTCTGGGCTGTCGCTGCCTCCGGCTTCCTGACCGGGTCGTACAACTTATTCGCGACGAACGTTGTATACTCGTCGATTGCCTTTGTCTACTTCCCCGATGACCGGTGGCCCAGTCTGCTTTTGAACGGTTGCACGCTCTTCAGCACCGTCGTCGGCCAGGTGATCTTCGGTTTCGTGGCTGACTTATTCGGCCGGACCCGGCTCTACAGCATCGAACTTGTCATCGTCATCATCTCGACGCTCGGCCTCGCATTCAGCAGTGCGGGATATAAATCTATGTCTTTCTTGGCTACATTCACATGCTGGCGTTTCTTGACCGGTGTGGGACTTGGAGCAGAGTGTGAGTGAGGACTGTTATTGTTTATTGGTCTCTAAGCTAATGCATTCTCAGACCCGTAAGACAGCCCCGCGATTCTCGTCTGAGAGTGCATATAGGTAACAACTCAAAGTTTGAGCGCCGTAATCACGTCTGAGTGGTCGCCGACTTCAGCGCGCTGTTCCATGGTTGCCGCTGTCTTCCTTATGCAACCAATTGGCCAAGCCCTCGCTCAAGTCCTCAATGTTGCCGTCATCCTCGTTCGCGATAACTCTCATAATCTGCAGGCTATGCGCTGCGGACTAGACACAAAGTATGAGTACGAGTGTCGACAGTCTATAGATGGCATCTGGCGCATTGTCATCGGGGTCGGCGCCGTGCCTGCTCTACTGGCCATCCTCTTCCGCTTCATGCTCCCAGACTCAGGCATGTACAACCTCGAGGTGAGGAGGAAGTCGGAGCTCGTCATGCGCAATGTGGCCAAGGTCTATGGCGGCTCGGGCCTACAGGTGGATGCCCGGAGCATACCGCTAGATCCAGTGCCGAACGAGCCGGAACCTGACATGCCGATTCAGTTCTCCCGCAGGGATATGTACCGTTATTTCATCAAGGACCGGAATTGGCTCTACCTTCTTGGCACATCGGGTACTTGGTTTATTTTAGATGTCGCGCTATGCGGGTTTGGCCTGGATAATCGTGTCGTCTTGGCCGACATGTGGGCAACCAAGCGCAAAGGTAAGGTGGATTCCAGCCTTTCATGCTGGCATTCGTCTCTCCCGGGAGGGAATTCAACAGTCCCGAACTGGGCGGATACCCTGCCTGTATGGCAGACGGATTACACGGAGCCGTGTAATACCATCTACGATGTTCTCCTAACCCAGGCCAAGCACTACCTTTTGACAGTCTCCATCGGGTCTATTCTCGGCTGCGCAGCCTTTATCTTCATGGCCAAGTACTTCCCTCGGAGACAATTCCTGACAGCTTCCTTCGTCAGCCTGGCCATCCTTTTCAGTGCCACTGGAGGGGTCTATTACGCTGTTCACCACGGTCCACGTGCGATCTCTACGGCTGTAATGGTTGGAATCTGTCACTTCGCATTCAACTTCGGTGCATCCTGCAATCTTCTGTCTGAAATTTCACGGAACTAACCTCACGCAGGTGCGAATAGTCTCACATTTCTAATTCCTGCCGAGATCTTCCCAACGACCTATCGCTGCTTCTGCCACGGCATCTCGGCGGCAGCGGGAAAGTTGGGCAGTATCGTCGCCGTCTTCATGGTGTACAGCATCAACAATAAGTACGAGGCTATTATGAAGCAGGGACTCGTTTTCTTGTTGTTCGCGGGCATCGGCGCGGTGGGCGCAATATTCTCGTGGGCATACCTACCGGATATACAGCGGCGTGGGTCTGATGGACAGCTCGCGAACCCAACCCTAGAGGAACTTGGCGAGGGTTTGAGGCGGGCTGAGGCAGAGGGACAGGTATTTACGGTCCGAGAGAAATGGGCGCTGTTTCAATTCAGGTGGAAAGGGCCTCAAGTTTGACCAGATCAATCTAATTACTTCAGATTACGGTAATTTATTCCTTCTCCTCAATAAATTACATCTTAGGGTTGTATGTCTGGCTCTCCTTAATGCACCACATTCTAGGGTAAAATGGCGTGGTACCAGACACATCGGTCAGAAGGTCTGGGTCAATCCACTGGTCGGCCGTACAAATGAGAACATACATGCATGACTCTTCCACACAGCCCTGTGAAGGCTTCGCGCAGTGACCAGATGGTGGGTTTGGGTCCTCGGTCCACGCCCATTCCGCCGGATCTGCGTTGAGAAGGGGTTCATGATAATGAGTAAGTGGATGAGTTTGATTGTGGCGGACGGTAAGAATCACAATGGCACCATTGTGGAAGATATCTTCACTTGTAATGTAACCCAGCAGCCTTATCGGTTTGTGCCACAGCCAGATTCTATTCTTCTGACGAACTGATGCAAGCTAATACCACAGCTGTACTACAACCTTTGCATTCTCGTCTCACAGGCCGATCGATTCAGTTCGTCGCGGGCTTGACAGCATACACCTGGAAGGAGCCTGGGAGGATTCGTTAGTGACTTTTATCAGTCTAAGCGTCAGGTGTACTTACCTGCCCATTCGTTAAGGTCTGTGATCCCCAGTTGAGCAGCCAGTGTCTTGACTTCAGTCGCCATGGAACTCGTCTGGTTTTGGCAGGCACACCTCGGCGAGTTAGTTTCGCAGCATGACTCCTTTTCTTCCGGGTTGCAGCAGCTCTCTTTCGCCTCTGCACTGCAGCAAGACTGTGCCTCCTCTTTCCCTTCAACGGGTGTAAAGTAGACATTCAAGTCATTCTTGCTATCCACGATGAGAACATCTGGCAAAGACTAATTAGTCTCAATCACAACTCAGCGGGACGATTCGGCTTACCGTTAAAGCCTGCATTCTTGAGATATGCGTCATACTCGCTGGCCTGGCTAGCTCCTGCAACACAACCGACATACAGAGCAATATTCTTCTTAATCTCCTCGGTCAACTCCTTGCGCGCCATTATATCACTGATAGCAACCCGTCCGCCAGGCTTGAGTAGTCGGAACATCTCGTCAAACGCAAGCTGTTTGTCCGCTGCAGGGACAAGGTTGATGACGCAGTTGCTGATGATACAGTCAGCAGTGTTGTCGGGTAGCGCGATGAAAGTGATGGCGCTCTCGATGAACTGGACGTTTGAGGCATTAGCGTGATCTTTGTTGGCATTGGCCTTGTCAATCATGTTCTAATGCGCAGTGTTAGATGGATGTTGAACTGATAGACTCGATCTCTGGAGGTTAAGGGCTTGCTCACCTTGTTCATGTCAACTCCGATGGCCTTGCCTGTGGGACCGACTTTATTTGCAGCCGTAAAGACATCGAAGCCAGCGCCTGACCCAAGATCAATGACGGTTTCGCCCTTAGATTGTCAGCGAAACAACACGACGCAGGGCATAGCCACACCCACTTCTCTCAGCCTCGCAAGCGCAGTTGGGTTGCCGCAGCTCAACCCCAGATTAGCACCCTCGGGAATGCCAGCGAGCTCTTCTTCTGTGTATCCAAAGGCTTTCGCGACGGTCTGCTCATACTGCCCGGTGCTGCTCTTGGCGATTGAGCCGTACCGCCTATTAACTTGGTCGTAGATCTCCTTAGGCTCCATTGAGAGTATCAAATGTTGTTAGGTTGGGATAAAGAAGACTGTTGGATAAATGCGTTGTGATGGGGTGTGATGGGATCTGTCTTGTTCGCGAATTCATCATGCTTATATAGTCCTTTGAGAGCGCATCGATATGTCACCTATTAGTACCTCCGATTGGTATCTATCCTTGGCAATTGAAGAATGATCAGGATAATCATCCGACCAGCAGGCTGCCCGCACAACTTGCGTAATTACTCCGCTCAGATCGTAGCCAAGGGCGTCCAATCATAGAGGGGAAAGGCCGGGGCATGTGCTGACTAAAACGCGAAATCGATATGTCACCAGTTTTCGGCTAGAGATAAATGGAACAGGCTGGATCCCATCGGTGACATATCAAGGATAGCGAGCCACCATGGCTCCGGGATCACCTTCGACATCACAGCGCAGAACCAAACGGGTTTCAGCTCAGCACACGCTGGAGCGAGTCCGCAACAATCAGCGGCGCCATCGTGCTCGTCGCAAAGACTATATCGCAACACTAGAACAAAAACTCGCCGACGCAGAACAGACCATTTCGACCCTTGGAGATCAGGTTGAAGCTCTTCAAGCGGCGTTGACACAATGTCGCCACCATCCGGATCATCAGAATGAGGCAGGTTGTCTCACGCCGCAGCCGCAGCAACCTCAAAGACACGGTAGCACATCACCGCCACCTCTTACCAACAACCATGGCGAAGCATTTCAGGCATCCAGTGTGTTCTCTGACACAGAGGATCTCGGACCTGGGGGATTGCCTGCCCCAGCTTCTTCCAAGCCCCTTGTTTCTGATGACCAACCTGGATTAGAACTCGATGCCGTCATCACTCCACCTGTCCAAAGCCCTCGGTCGCTTATCTCCCTAGTTCAGTCATCTGAGTTCATACTTGAGACTCTGCTGGATACTGAACCTGCCTCATACCAGGCCGTTGCTGAGACTGGAAGTCTGCTACCCGCAACAGTCATCTCAGACCAAATATTGACCCCGACGACACCCTGTTGCTCCAGTAATGCCTCGTCGGATGCACAAAACACAGCAGATCGAACGGCCCTTGTGCCGAGCCAGGGGCCCACTGTCTTAATGCCTGGGTTCCAGCCAGCGATGGAAGTCTACTATCAAGCAACCACTTACGGCGAGTCCACAATGCTTTGCTCCGAGGCAGATCTTCTCATCGCACAACAGAACTTCAACGGTATGAGCCGGGAGGATGTGGCCATATGGCTATGGAACGGCTTTCGCAGGCCACTTCAACCGGGTGGAGGATGCCGCGTTAATACGGATATTCTATTCACTCTTCTGGCATTCATCAGAGACACCTGATTCGAAATCCTAAGAAGCGTGATACTTCATTGACAGATTTGCCCATCAAGGCATAACTTATAAGTTACTACTTAGTAGCTGAGATCTGAATACACCATCCACCATACGTACCTCACTCATAGGCTTCATATCCGCTCCCGCGACTTTGTCATTCAGCTCACCTTAGACAATCTAAAGGCCAATCAATAATCGGCTTTGGGTATACTCAACGCAGGTGGCTACTGTGATCGCTATTGTTGAGGCGTATTGTCCTCGATTCCCAGTGGATTCATCGACGTTGTCTTTTGTTTCATGCCAAACCGTTTCGGTGAAGCGATTTAGCTGACTGCGTCGAGCACCAGGTACATGCAGGGACCTGGGCCACCACCTTTGTCAGTACCTACGTGAGGTGTAGTAGTGTCTAGAGGCTGGCATTTTCTCCACGGGGTCTATGTGTTAATGCGGCATGGCTTCACTGCTGCATGAAGCCTCCTAATTTTCCGTTACACTGCATTACTGCTGCTGGGCTTCCGAAGTTGGACGGAGGAAAGCAGATAAAGAGCTGAGACGACGAGTCGAAACTCGGCTGACGCTATCAGGCATTTCGACGAGCAGAGTGGAAAGTCATCGCAGGTTAAAGTCGTCGCTGTTTTTCACCCACAGTCTAGCTCAGCTGCTCGGGTCAACTGACTGTCTTGATAGGACCTACTTCCGCTTTTGTTCCCACAGTAGATATCGTTACTAACTTACTATTCCGAGGTTATTTACAAAGTAACAGACTACGTGAAGCGATGCCATGGCATTGGGTGTTCGATCATTTAACAGACCAGATGGCGGGTTCGTATTCATCCATCAACTCCACAAATTCGCCGCCCGCCGTTGCCCAACCCTTGATTCCTTCCAGCAAAACCACGCTTTCCATATCGCTACCGCCATGATCGGCGATGTAGTCACTAAACCAACCAGCAGCTCGGGTACCGCGGCCGCGTGACGAAGCTATTGGCGGGGTCAGGATCGTTGTTGGGGCAGCCAAAAACAAGCCGACCCTCCAAGACAGACAGAGAGGAGGAGCTCCGACGTACAGCAATACCAAATAATCTTACGGAAGCCCGCAGCCTTGAACATGCTGTATAGCTTTGGGATTGTGGGATGTAAGCTTTGGGCAGGCAGGTTGATGGAGCCACGAATCGTGCCGCCTTGAGAATTGTGCAAATCAGCGGCACTGTGGTCGCACGCGATAGATACCGGAGGGTAAGCAGGGACAAACTCACCTCATGGTCATTTCGTCGCAAATCAACAAGAACAAAGTCCTGTTCGGTAACGCTGCTAACTTCCTTCATCAACTTGAGCACTTCATCACGCGTCAGGCTTCCCGGTTGGTGTTCTGGAGCCGGATATGCTGCATGCCATGGTGTGGCGTTGGGTTGCTGTTGTGAAGTCATTGTTGTACTGGTCGATGCCGAGATGACGTTTCAAGTGAGCTCTGGGGTTCTGAGAACCTTGACGGGTGTCGCAAATGTCTGTGGCACATTCGTTTCGCTCCATTGCACGCGGTTGTTGGCCTTTTCTATGCCGACCAAGGTCCTCTGCACCACGGCGGAATGATCTCGCTTCGCTTTCCTGTGTTGGTAATCCATTGGGCTTCACTGACCCTGGGAACCTGTCATACCCCGCTGGCGATTGGACGCTGCATTCACTCGGTAATGCCTAATCGTAAGGTAGATGCGGCCCCCACATCAAGTGGCAACGGAATGTCCAGGGACCCCGGGTTCACCCTTTGATCATTCCACTCGTTAGCGACGCCAAGGACATTGACGAGAGCCTGTCAGGCCCTACATATGATTGGCGGAATTCCGTCCGGCTCAATCCTCGCCCTTGGCGCAGGCCCCGAGCAAGGTGCCAACTCGTGGCTCTTAAATTGATTCACCAGCTCTTCTTACCATGACAGCAAGGTAGACGGCTTTCTACTCTACCCACGTCCATATGCCCTGGAACGGACACCAGCAACATAACAACATTCGAACCTACTCGAAGTCATGTCAGCGGAACCAAAGAATGAGCATGCCCTATCCCCGCGGGCAGATTCTGCTGCCGGCATGCCCAACCCCGACCTGGAGAGTCAGGACAAGGATGAAGCAGAGCCAGTATCTGCATTTAAAGCCCTTGGATGGCTTGATCGATTCCTCGCTCTGTGCATCTTCCTTGCCATGGCAATCGGCATTGTCTTGGGCAATTTTGTGCCCTCAACTGGACCGTCGTTAGCAAAGGGTAAATTTGTTGGCGTGTCGGTGCCAATCGGTGAGTAACCCCGTGCTTTTTCCGGTCTCAGTGGTGCAGGCAGGAGCTGAGAACTTCCGTGTAGCCATCGGCCTCCTCGTCATGATGTACCCAATTCTATGCAAAGTTCGATACGAGTCACTGCACAAGCTTCTGGCGCACCGCAATATGTGGAAGCAGATTGCGTTCAGCCTCTTCATCAACTGGGTGGTTGCTCCTTTTCTCATGGCAAGTCCACTCTCTAACCCTATTGTATCTTTATTAAGCGACATTCTTTCTAACACTTGATCAGCTCGGTCTCGCTTGGGCCTTTCTTCCCGATAAGAGCGAGTTACGTATCGGCCTAATCCTGGTCGGTCTTGGTCGGTGTATCGCAATGGTCTGTATATACCTCGAGCCCTCTGCGAGATACGAGAAAGGAACTAATATGAAGTGTTTAGGTTCTTATTTGGAACGGCTTGGCCGGCGGCGATAACGAATACTGCGCTATACTCGTTGCAATCAACTCAATCCTCCAGATGGTAATCACCGCCCCTCTCGCTGTATTCTTTATTCGAGTAATCAGTCACGAGACTGGCATCAACGACATTTCGTACGAGGTGGTTGCTACGAGCGTTGCGGTTTTCCTTGGAATCCCACTTGGTGCTGCTGTTATTACTCGCTTTACGCTACGCATGACAGCTGGGCCTGACTGGTATGAACGCGTCTTCCTCCGGTTTGCGGCACCTTGGTCTCTGATCGGTCTACTATACACCATTCTTGTCCTTTTTGCATCTCAAGGACGTCAGGTGGTACATCAAATCGTCTCAGTCGTCCGCGTCGCTGCCCCACTCGTGGTGTACTTTATTTCCATCTTTTTTGTTACACTCTTTATTGCTCATCGAATGGGCTTCAGTTATCCCCTCACTGTCACGCAAAGTTTTACCGCGTCGAGCAATAATTTTGAACTGGCTATTGCTATTGCAGTTGCTACCTTTGGCCCCGAGAGCGATCAAGCACTTGCGTCAACTGTTGGACCGCTTATTGAAGTGCCCGTTCTACTTGGCCTGGTCTATCTTATGCGATGGGTACGGAAAAGATGGGCGTGGAAGGTTTAAAAAGAGGCATTCATGTCTGGTAGCCTAGACCAAGGCTTGATGCAGGGCTGTTATGTTACAGGCCCGGAAGGCTCTCCGGGGGGACTACGGTGAAATGGGAAGAAGGATCAGGCGAGGCATCAGAGGTACATTGGAGGGCCTGTTATGTTTAGATTTGAGATAGAATGAGTAGAGGAATTGGGGATTTTGTTCCTTCTCTTCAACCAAGAGCACAGCCGAGAGGGAGTGTGGGGCTTGATGGCTACATCGCCGACTACTTTTGATAGTTGTGCTGTGGTGACGAGTAGATGCGACTGCCCAACCATGAAGTCGAACGCCTTTTGAGACGGAAGTAAAGACTCGCACTGGGCACCCCAATCATACGCGGCAGGCATGTGGAACATGCCTGTGGCGAGGGGCAGGCATCCGCCAATCATAACCGGGACATGACAGAGTCCTCAGTTGCCTCAGTTCCCATGGCATGTGGCAACAGCCTCACCACTGGTTAGGCAGTCTGTTATGGCCCACCGTGGAAGGTACGAGGCCTGCTAGAACATTTCATCCATGAGCCGAAGCAGGTCGGTGTTCTGAACGAGACAGCCGGTGGTCTCGGCGCAGCCAAGTGCAGCTCGCGCAAGCGTTGAGTCGGATTGGCCCCTAAGCTGAGCGAGGATGATCGCAGCCTCTAAGCAGGGCATATGGTTCGACGCCAATAGTGACCTCTGAGGTGGCTCAGGTGGGCAGTAACAAGCAGGATCAATCAGTTGCATGTGGGAAGAGATATCGTCAACACCTGGCTCGCCGTCGCAAACGCACGTTGCATGTGTCTCGCTGCCTCGTGCCTGATACTCGTGGGTGGGCTGTTCGTAGTTGTGACGTCTCGACTCCTGAGGGGAAGGCTGAGAGGAAATTCGTCCATCTTGCGTTTCGGAGTTGGCAGGGGGCCGATCCCTCAATCTAGGGGACGTAGGGCCTGCCATGCCTGTGTTCTCCGGCGATTGACTAGACAAGGCCGCCGTTGACGACTCAGACAGCTGTTCAGAAAACACCGACTGTTCCACGGCTTTCCAGAGAAATCGAGAGCTAGATGACCCTGGTCGCGGGAGGTCAATTGCTGCTCGTGTCGAAGTGAGAGGCCGCCCACTCCTGATGTGAAAAGTTGATTTTTGAGCGATTCCGACATTCCTTGACATAAGATAGGCCTCAAGCTCCTCATTCGTAACATTCCTCGCGGCAAGCATCTCCCTCAACGCCTGATTATCTGCCGCCACAGCCCTCCCAGCCTGCTGCATCTCGAGTGTCGCTTGTGCGTCGCGACGTTCGTACTCGCGCACCCGCCGCTGCAGGTCACTGACAAACTCGCGATGGCGCGCACGGGAACGCCGCTGGTTTTCACGGTTGAGGACCCGCGAGCCTGAAATCCGATTCTGTGATAGATGCATGAGACTGCTGTAAAGGCTTGTGGGTTGAGATTGGACTCGCACCTTTCTCGGCATATCGCGAGATTGTAGAATGATGTCTTCGTGCTGAGTTGAGTGTGCTGGCAGAAAGGTGGTGTTTGCTGCTGCAGAGAGCAATTTGAGGCTAACGTTTGACCCATCCCGGAAAGCCGGATCAAGAAACCAGCAGCCAACCATATCACTTATCATATTTCACGTACTCTTACCAAAGGCTGCAATATTTTCACGTTCATTGTCGCCCACCAAAAGCCAACCTTACACTTTTCGCCTATATCCAACCCCTTGCTGTCCATTACAATATCCTGTCTACTTGCTGCATACTCTAGCGTGACACCCGCGTCCGTTCCGCCTCCGAGGCCCAAAGCCGACGGCAATGGAGCGGCCTTGACATCACCTCCTCAATCCCACTTGATAGCATCACCTCGCCTCACAAAGCGTTCTCAACGTTCCTCATCGTCCGCTCCTAACCTGTTGAGTCATCTGTTGTAGGCGAGACGCCCTCTGACCGCTTTCGCCAATCTACTCAGCAACAGCTGTTCGCCAACCTGCGCCGTTCGTACCAGCACAAAATGCCGAGCCGCACAGAATAAAGGTGCGGGGGCGGCAAATACTCTGTCTAACTGCTGAGAGGATCCGAAGCCCACTTCTCATCAGTGTCGCTCGATAGTTGAAGTACATGGAAGTAAGGTATTCTATGCCAGGCTTGCTTGAGAGAATTCAAGCGAAGTGTGGTCTTCCATTGGCCCGAAGGGCCTCTGTCATGCCCTAACGGTGATTGGCTGGCCTCTTCAGGGGCACTCTACTGTAGCAAAGCGGGCAAATACTATTACGGATTGCGTTTAGCCGAAGACGACGGGCGCGTAACCGGCCTTCCCGAATGAAAGAGGTTGTGGAAGTAGAGGGAGCTCGAGCTGAAACTGAAAACGTTGGTCGGGTTCTCAATTGGATACTCGATTTGATGATGATGCTATTTTTCTAACCTTCTACGCCTTGGAACCTGAACGAGCCAATAGAGCTCGATAGTAGTCCCCCAGCACTTCTGGATGGACCACAATTCTCCAGTCCACCCTCCAAAGAAACTCGCGTTCCAGATGGTTTATCTCAGTCAGCTTTACGCCTCCAATTCTGGCGTAATCGCGATTAGTCAGGAACGTATCCGACAGTCCCTTGCATGTCACTACCACGGACGCCAGCAGGAACCGGTGCGCTGTCAGAGAATCCAGCACAAATGTCTCGTCCATAGCGCTAAGTCGGTCAACGAAAAAGAGAATGGCCAAAATGAGTACGGATGGCGGTCTTGCGCGCTCAAAGAGCCGGGATAAGTAGGCGGGGATTGCTATCATCGGCCGACGACTGCCGATGGGCGGGATTAGCCCAGAAGGTTCTTTGCGGGAGCTAACTAGGTTATCACTTTTGGGGACCCACATTGAGTGGAAGGGCGTCGGCTTCCGAATAACAAAAGGGAGATTGTCGTTGAACGCAACCGTGTCCACCAACACTTCAGAAACCAGATCGATCATTACGTGACAGCCGCAGTCTTCGTAACGGTGGGCCAGCCAAACACGTTTTGATAGTGATGATGAAGGTTCATAGATATTGCTCTGACCCGGTTCGGTCTTCTCGCGGTTGGCACTAGAGTGGTCGAGCCTATACGGGATAATCGTTAGAAAATCTTCCATGACTTGGCGTATTAACATGAAAGGTATGCACCAAGTCCATGATAACCGCTCTTCATCCACGGCCAGAAACAGAGAAGGCACCCGTCTGGAGCTGCAGTGTGAAGGTCAAGCATAGGGTAGTCCTAATGCTCTTGGACATGCACCTACATCAACATTGTAGGATTGCTTTAGAAGCTGGATTGGGGGCTACTGCCATTGAGATAAGAGATCAGTCATTCGCAAGCATTGAGAGGCCTCGGAAGGTAGATCCAAGAACCCGATGCCTCTTGATATTCTGTTTCCTTGACATTGAAGCCACAATCTTGGGAACCAAGTCTCCATTATATGCTGTTGAGGTTGAGATATCGAAGGGAAGGCCAATTGAAGGTTCTGCATCCAGCTTACCGGCAGATGTTAGCCTCACGGGTGAAGAGGCCCACTTGGGAAGCATCCCAGGGAATTATCGGCCTCGTGCGAGCAGGGGTGAGGGAGCAAGTTGTGCGAAGGTATGCAGCTGATTTGCGCCTCTTGGACGGAACTCTTGTCATAAACCCACCACCATTGGCTGTCTTGATCACAATGTTCCTCCTGAGGCATGAGCACCTCTTAGTAATTCAGCTTCGAATGATTTCGCTTTTAGGGTTTCCCTTCGACCCTGAATCTCAGCTGCCAAGCGCCGTTGTGGGACAAGCACAGATACAATTTTCTGGGCTTAGGTACATGGCAATGTAGCCCATCAAACAGTTTCCGGAGTTGTCCACCATCCCTGCCGTGTGAGAGCCTTGCAACGATCTCTGGCATCAGCCAATCACGGCCGGGGCATGACAGGCCAGCTGCGGAATTGATTGCGACAATGGTATCGACCCTGGAGCGTTGCTACAGTCCGCCGTAGCATGCAAACTTCACGGTCTCGACTGGTATTGAGAAAATAACTAATATTTGGTTGGGTCCACTCGGTGCGTACGGAAGGCTATAGGGACCGATGTCCCAAAATTATTTTTTAATGTGGGCACCCTCCCGTACGGTACCCTAGGACCCTGTTTTGCATTATATATTTTAGTTGAATATGCTTAATAAGCAGCGCTAAGGTAATATAGGGTTATGTATACTCGCTCTAAGGTCTATACTTTACTATAATTTCCTTCTCTTAATACTACTAGCTTCTCTTCCTTTTTCTCTTCCTTTCTTAATTATATATTAAAAGGTTAGAATCTTCTTATTCTAACTTTAAATAATACTATAGTTATAAGTTTTATATTATAATTTAATTTCCTATAGATTTTTATAACTATAAGTATTATTTTAAGGTATATATTATTATTATATTTATATACTATAAGCCTAGAAGATAGATAGTACTTTTACTCTATATAGATATTACGCGCTAAAGTGTTATTAGCACTAGAATGCCGGAAGCGGAGTAGTAGAAGCGCTATGGTCTTAGAGCGACCGCGCTAATCGGATGCTGCTAGTACATTACCCTACTCTAGATAACTAAACGGCTGAGCTAAGGCCTAGAGGGCTAAGGATTATAATAGTAAGGGCTATTACGATAGAATAAAGATAAAAGGAGCTTATATAACTAGAAAGAATAGGGAGGTTAGAGATTAATTTATATTATAGTACTATTATACCTTTCCGCTACGCCCTTATAGCGATCTAGTAGTCTATCTTACCTCTTTACTCCCTACTGTAAATACTATCCCTAATAAGTTAATCTTTCTAAACCTATAAGTATAGCGGACTATTAAGGAAGATAACTACTACTAATAACCCTCCTAGTACGCTACCTACCTCTTTAAGTTTATAGCTAATAAGTAGCGAAAATCCTACGATATTACGGACCTAAGATAGATAACCTAGGAGTTAGATATTACTATTAAACCTCTCTTTCTACTATAATCTTAACCCTCCCTCTAAACCTATTAATATTCTTATAGAAGAGGTAAAGCTAAACCTTTATATTAAAACCCTATAAACCTTATAGTAAATTAGCCGTAAGAGATACTAGCTTAAGCTAACTACTACTAGAATTACCCCTGACTTTAACCCTAATAGTAAGCCGTAACCTATAAAGTAAACTCGCTATACCTATAATGCAAATATATAGCAAAGCCCTAACTATAATATTAGTAAGCTTATCTTAAAGACTCCTTATTATAGTAGAAAGTCTTAGACTAAATTAAGAATCTATCTTACTAATTTTAATAGCTAATTCCTTTTATATTCCTTAAGCTTCTATATAGACTTACTAAAGGTCTTACTTGCTAGTAGCTATCTTAAAGGATTAGTTAAGCTATATTAAACTAGCTTCCTTAATAATAATTAAAGAGGCTAAATTAATGAAATTATATAGAATAATTACCTTACTTAGGTTAAAGGGACTATTAATAATAACCCTACCTAATACCTTAAGATAACTAGGAAGCTAGCATACTACTATATAAAGCTAACCTAGACTATTAGGAACTTCCTTAACTACTATAAAGCCCTTAAAGCTAAGCTCCTAGAATAGCTACCCGATTCCTATTAAGTCTACTTAGTAATTTATTAACTTATACCTATACTATAAACCTAGGTAATTAGCTATAAGATCCCTTTAACTTAGTAGAAGTTTATTAGCTTAGTTACCTAAGTAGAGACTATTCTTAGAAGACCTAACCCTAGCTATAATAATATAAACTTAGTACCTACTTTAAGTATTACCCTAAATACTAACCCTACTAATACCCTAGTAACTCTATAGATACCTAGCTAGCCCTATAGAGGCCCTATTATATACTATAAGTATAGAGAAGAGAGTTATATCTTAACGAAATACTTTAAACCTAATTATAAGATATACAAGAGTAACTATTATACTATAAATTAGTATTAAGCTAGCTATAACCTTATTATACTTATAATAGCTCTTAATAATATCCGATTTACTAGCGTAGGAACCTAATAGGGGCCTAACTAGACCCTATCCCTATTAATGTATTAGACTATTAGAACCTAATTATATATAAGGAGCTAGTAGAAGAGATTAGAGGGAAATACTTTAGCTAATATAGAAGCTAATGTAAGCTTTATTTACCCTTACTACTTAACCGCTATTAAATAGAAGGATATTAGACCTAGTAAGGTCTGAATTAAAAGAGTTAATAATAAAGTTCTTAAGAACTAAGGAACCCTCTAATAACTAGTAATAGTCTATAATAGTATAAAGAAGGTAAGGATATATAAAGTCTACTTCTATATTACTATAATCTATTAGTATATAGCTATCCTTAGAGACTCTTAGTTTTATAATATAGAACCTTAAGTCCTTAAGTAGAAAATAAAGACTTAAAGGTATAGTATACTATAAAGCGATATTAAGGTTATTATAAGGAAGAAGGGGATACGTAGGGCTGCTAGAGAATGCATTACTACCCTTATAATTACTAGCGATCTATTAAATATACTTACCTTTATAATGCTAAAAGAGATTATAGAGGAGTTACTATAACCTAGTGATAAGAAGCTAGCAAATACCTACCTAGAGCTCTACCTAGAATTTAGAGATATCTTTAAGATAGAAAAAGTAAATCCCCTAATACTTAAAGGATAAATGTATACTATTAATATAGAGGAAGGCTAAATACTACTATAGGGACCTATCTATAGTCTTACTATAAAGAAGCTAGAAATCCTCTAGGCTTACCTTATTAATATACTAGTAAAGGGTTAGATTTAATAATCTATTAGCCTAGCCAGGGCCCTAATCCTATTTATCCCTAAGAAAGGAGGTAAGCTATACCTTTATATTAACTATTATAGTCTTAATAAGATTACTAGGAAGGATAAAGCTCCCTTACCTTTAATCTATAAGATCCTAGATCGGCTTAGTAAGGTATAGATCTTTATAAAGCTAGACTTAAAGGATACATACTACTAGCTATATATCTATAAGGGAGATAAGTAGAAGATAGCTTTCCGCTACTATTATAATTACTTTAAATACTTAGTTATACCCTTTAGACTAATTAATGCCCTAGTAATATTCTAAGAATATATTAATAATATCCTTATAGAGCTTATAGATATAATCTATATTATCTATCTAAATAATATCCTAATATATAGTAGCGATCCTAGTAAGTACTTATAGTATATCCATAATATCCTTACCTAGCTATAAGCTACTAGCTTATACGCTAACCCTAAGAAGTATAAATTTAACCTTAAGTATATAAACTTCCTAGGATTTATAGTAAGTACTAAAGGAATTTATATAGAACTAGAATGCATTAAGAGTATTATAAAGTAGCTACTACCTAGCTATATAAAGGATATCTAGATCTTCTTAGGATTTATAGGCTTCTATTAATATTTTATTAAGAATTATAGTAAAATTATAGTCTTCCTTATAGACTTACTATATAGTAATAATAAAAGAACCTTCTAGCTAAATCACTATAAGTCTAATATATTTAAGTAGCTAAAGCTAGTATTCTTAGAAGAATCTATTCTTACCTACTTTAACCCTAAGTTACCCCTAAGGATTAAGATAGATATATTAGGATACGCTATTAGCGCAGTCCTATTATAGCTATAGTAAGGCTACTAGCATCTAGTAGTATATATATTACACAAGCTAATAGGAATAGAATTATAATATTTAACCTTCGATTTTAAGCTTCTAGCTATTAAGAAAGCCTTTTATACTTAAAGGCACTATTTAGCCTATATAGATACTAAGATTAAGGTCCTAATAGACTATTTAAACTATTAATACCTTATAATAAAGCTAAAGCTATTATCTAAATAGGTAGCTATACTTAATAACCTTTACCCCTTTAATTTTAAGATTATCTATCGATCTAGAATAAAGAACCTAATAGATAATCTATTAAGGTAGCCTAACTACTTTAATAAGGAAGTAGCGGATAGAGCTTAGATAGCTACTTTACTACTATTTCTTAATAGATTTAAAGCTAAAGAGTAGGATAGTAATAGTAAGGTAGCTCCTAAAGTAAGCCCTAACTATAAAATACTAAATACTAGCTTTAATTTTAATATTAGAAGGTAGCTTAGTAATAGTAAGGTAGCTCCTAAAGTAGGCCCTAACTATAGGATACTAGCTATTTAGGTAGATAATCCTCTTAGAGAAGGTAACTCTACCTATAGCCTTATATTAGTATATATAATAGTAACCTTATAAAGCCCTAGTAGTAGTCTTATAGTAAGGTTAGTAAGCCTTTACCTTAAAAGAGCTAATAAGCTAAGAATAGAGATTTCCTTAGCTATAGCTATCTAAAATACTTAAGAAGTAGATTCCTTTTATTAGAAGAAGTTATAGATAGTTCGCTATAAGACTATAGTAAAGAAGCCTACTAAGAAGTAAGGAGCCTAATAGTCTATTAGTATAAATAGCCTGCTTTATTATAGCTAAAAGATCTATATTCCCCTTAGTATATATATAGAATTATTAATACTAATATATAATAATCTTACTATAGGATACTAAAGAGTTAGTAAGAGTCTTAGAAGGCTATAGGTATAGTACTACTAGCTCTCTATAAAGAAAAAAGTAAAGAAGTATATTTAGGTCTATATAACCTACTAGTAGACTAAGCCTTAGCTATATTAACCTTATAGCTATCTTACTTCGCTCTTAGTACTAACTTAACCTTAGGAAGAAATCTCTATAGACTTTATTACTAACTTACCCTCTATTATATAAGAAAAGGGCTATACTTTTAATAGTATTTTAGTTATTATTAACTGATTTATAAAGTACTCCTTATTTATACTAACTTTAAAGTAACTTATTACTAAAGGATTAGTAATCTTATTCCTTAAAAGAGTCTTCTAAGACTATAGATTACCTAAAGGGATTATTACTAATTATAGCTCTCTCTTTATATCTAAGTACTAAAGAATATTATTATTATTATTATTATTATATTTATATACTATAGACCTAGAAGGTAGATAGTGCTTCTACTCTATATAGATATAGGAAAAACTAAGTAAACGAAAACCTATATCCTATCTATAGTAGGCCTAGGTTAGGTCCCTTATACTATCGCTATATATAAGTAAATAGTCCTTTATACTAGGACTAGAATTATTCTAGTTCCCTATAGTTAGGGAAAAAACCCTAATAGGGAGTAAAAGGGGGAGGAAAAAGTTACCTAGAGCGGGCTTATATTAGTAATATAGCGGAAGCGCGCTAGTAGTAAAGGCATAGGACCTCTATATAGTTATGGTTATAGTCAGAGACCTAGATTTAAGTAGGTAGGTTTAGTTAATAGTAGGTTAGCTATATAGTATTAAGCTACTAATAGCTAGTAGCTAGAGGTCTAGGTTTTAAGTAGGTAGATTTAGCTATTAGTAGGTTAGTTATTTAGTACTTAGCTATTAGTAGCTAGTAGTTAATATAGGCCTAGGGCTCTATAGCTATTAATAGCTACTAGCTACTACTCTAGATTCTAGTATTTAGTCCTTTTGCTTAGCCTATAATACCTTCCTTTCTCTTTTCTTTCTTTAATAACTTTTATAAGTCTTCTTATCTTTAGATCCTAGCTACGCTTATAATAGCTATAAGTTACTAAGCTAATATCCTTTCCTCTTCTAGGATTACTAATATATATATCTACTTAATTAAGTATTACTAGTATTATAGCTTTACTATAGTCTTATTACTATAGTAGCTAACTTCTTATAGCTAAAGATAATAGTAATAATAATAATAATAATAATAATAATAATAATAATAATAAACCTAGTATAGATCCTAGGTAAAAGAGGTATAGTAATTATTACTAATATCTCTATAAGTAGATACTAATAATAATAATACTAGTAATACTAGTAAGCTTCTCTTAATATAGTCCTAATATATAACTATATTAATTTCTAGTAGGTAAAAAGAAAGGCTAGGGTAGAGGGTATAGCTACTTTAGGGGATAAGTCTCCTAGTAAAGCTCCTATCGCTACCCCTATAACTATAGCTATAGGGGTAGTATAGGATATCCCCTATTCTATATATATTATATAGATAGGTAAAGATAGTACTATAAGTTTCTACTAAAACTAGGCTAATATAGTAGTAAGTAGCTATATAGCTTATATATATATATATAAGACCTTTAAGCCTTTACTATTTACTATTATTATAGCTACCTAAGCCCTAGTAGTAGCTTTCCTATATAAGAAAGGTATTAATACTATAAGTATAAGTTAATTCTAATATATAATATTATATAATACTAACTAGAGTATAGGAAGAGCTTAGGAAGCTTAAGGATACTACCCTAAGGGCTAAGAGCTAGGCCCCTAAGTAACTCTATATTATACTTATAGTAATAACCATAGGCCTATTAACTAACTAGCTTAATAAGTTAGTTAGTAGGGTTAATTATATCGCTAAGGTACTTAAGCGCTTTAAAGGTATATTAGGACTAGCTCTTACCCGCTTAGATAGTATCCCTAAGTTAACTAGATCCTTAGAACTTAGGGAATCTAATAAGGAGGATAATTAAGAAGAATAGGGTTAAGAGTAGGGTTAGAGGGTAGGAGGGGAAGGTATAGGATTAGGGTATATCTATAGTTTAGTATAGGCTAGTTTTTTTACCCTTCATAGCTTTTTTCTAGGTATATTTTATCTTTCCCTAAGGGAGGGTAAGAGGTACTTAGTATAGGTATACTATAGGTTCAGCTAGTACTCGTAAGCTTAAGCTATATACTCCTTAAGCTTATACTCTACTTCTACTTTATAATTATAGTTACTATAGATTTAGAGAGTAAGCTTATAGTATAGAATAAAGTATAAGTAAAGGAACTAGTAGGTAATTAATTAGGCTATTTTATAGTTTAATAGTTACTACCTAAGTTTATATAGGTCCTATAGTAGGTTTATAAGGAGGCTATATTTTTTAGTAAATCTTTAGTAGAAGATAATAATATATTTAGGTATTTCTTTACTATTTCTATATAGGTAAAGTAGTAAGGGTATATTAAGTATATATTAGGAGAAAAGAAAGCTTCTTAAACTAATTTTCCTAGTCCTTAGCTATATAAGTATTAAGCTTTAGTACTTATTAAGGTCTTAGTATAAATATAATACCTTTTTATTATTAGAAGGAGAGTAGGCTTCTACTAGCTTAAGATAATTTATCCTATAGTACTTTCTTACTATATCTTAGAGTTAGGTCTAATATATAGTCTACTTAGATTAAGTATAGGCCTTAATTTTAGTAAGGGTTAGTACTTACCTTATATATAGAAGCTAGCTTCTTAGCTAATCCTTAACTTCTTATAGTAGTTATTACTAGGGTCCTTATTATTATTTATAGTAGATCTACCTTATAGCTACTATAGTAGTAGACCTTATAAGTAGGGTTATATTCTACCTTTCTATATAGCTATAGAATTAAGTAGCTAGTTTATTAAGATAGATATTAAGAGGGAGGATAGCTAGTTCTATCTCTAGAAGGTAGGCTAGTATAGCTTTATATACTCTTATAACTATATATAGGCTTTAGATCTATTCTAGTATAAGTACTTATATAATACCTTAGGGCTTTCCTCTAGGGGTAGTTAGAGTATAGTATACTTCTACACTATAGATAATAATTAAATAGATAACTTATATATAGATTAGTCTTACTACTTTAAGGTTAACCCCCTATATACTTATAGTAATTACAGTAAGGGCTTACTACTAGTATTTAAGCTTCCTCTTAAGGGTATCTATATATAGTCCCTAGAGGAGTTTATAGTAAAGGAAAAGTCTAAGGAATTTATATAACTTAATAGGTACTATTATTAAATCTCTAAGTTAGGCCTAAGTCTAGTCTATAGTGCGTTTTTAAGTAAAGTATAGAAGCTTTACTTTATTTAGTTCTTAGGTTATTCTATTTATTTAGGCTTAGTTATTATAGATATCCTAGGCAGTTTTAAGTTAGGCTTAGGTCTTTTCTATATTACGTTTAAATGCTAGTAGGTTAGTATTATTAGTAAATCTAATAATTATTATCCTAGGTATATTCTTAAGGGCTTTATAGAGGCTAGAGATAAAGAGGATAAATAGTATAGGTAATAGGGGGGATCCTTAAGGAATACTAGCTTAGACCTTAATAGAGTTAGAAAGTTAGCTATTAAAGTAAAGGTATACTATTCGTATTATAAGGTAGCTAGTAAGCTATATAAGAAGCTATCTAGGAAAGCCTAGTTATTATAGGGCTATAATAAGTTATTAGTAGTTAATAGTATTAAAGGCCCTTATAAAGTTAAGTTAGAGGAGAGAGCTAAGGCTATACTAGGCCTAGGCTATATATATAGCTTTAATAATAATAGTAAGGGTAAGCTTAGTAGATCTCTTTAGCTAATTGCCTATCTATCCTATAGGTAGAAGCCCTTTTGATTCTGCTATAATTATAATATATTAGCTAATAATAGTCTTAATAATTTTTCTAATAATGTTAAGTAAGGATATTAATCGCTATCCTAATGTAGTTTATTATTTAGCTAGGGTTTTATTTACCTTCGGGATAACTATAATAATTACGGTATAGAAGTAGAGCGGGAAGTAGCCTATTACGATACTAGCGTTTGCTATCTTAGTGATTATAAGTATAAGCGGCTTGCTATATACCTTTAGGAATCTAGTAGGGATACTATCCTTACCTAGAGCCTTCTATAACCTAATCTTTTAAAGGGCTTTATAGATCTTAATAGGTTTAATATAGGGGTATATCGGGCCTAATTTAGGTTTAGGGGTTCTAAGGGGGGGGAGGGGAGGGAGGTTAGAGTTATTAGCCTAGGGTTTAGGGAAGAATCTCTATATAAGAGTTTCGGCCTTCTCTATATAGAGTATTGCTAGCTCTGTATGGTTAGGTTAGGTAAGGGGTAGTAGCTATAGTAGGGCTACTATAGTTCTATTGTATAGTCTTATCTATCTTTCTATTACCTAGAACTATATACTATTATGCCTTAGAAGCTCTATAAGGAGTTCTCTCTAGAGGGTGTGTTAAGTGCTTTTTACACTATAATCCTATTATGCTTATGCTTTAGCTAGGGCTTGCTAGTTTAAGATTTAACCGGTATACTAGGCTATGCAGTAGGCTTATTTAAGCTTACTAGTTACTATAGATGTTTTGCTATTCTACTATAGATTTTGGTAGGGTGTGGGTTTCTTTTGCTTTAGGGTTATGAATTAGGCAATTACTTCTAGCTGTTTAGAGAGCTAATCTACTGCCTTATTAAGGGCTTTAGTAGTGGTTATTATGCCCTAGGTCTATTGAAGATAGATTGTTACTTTACTAGTAGCTTTATAGGGGTTAGTTTTCTTTTAATTATAACTAAGGTTTAGTTTAGGGGTTGGTTTATCTAGGGCGGTAGTAATACAGATTTATTATAGGAGATAGTTAGATCCTTTTAGTTTATAGTTAGTTTTTTTATATATTATATAAATAGTCTCTAAGGCCTAAGCTAGATTAAGGGTGCTATTTTAGTAGCTTTAGGCTAGCCTAGTAATAGTACTATAGGGTATAAGGAGGCTAATATAGTACTATACTACCTCTTAGATAAGGATATTACTATCTTAATCTATTTAGCTATAATAATCCTAGAGAGGGTAGTAAAGGTTAAAGTTACTAATAAGTAGTGTATAGTTACTTAGGGTAGTTTTAGCTAGGGCCTATAGTGCGGGTAAGTTACCTTTACTATTTAGGGGGTTATAAAGAGCTATAATTTAGTATTAGGTCTTTAAGAAGGTAATGCTTATCTAGTCCTCTCCTACTTTAGATAACTATAACTTAGGTTTATATTACTTATTAATATATATTACTGCTTATTTACTTTAGTAAACTATATAGTAGTTATATTTACCCGGGTAGGCTAGGGCTTTAGTCTTAGAGTTTCTATTAGGTTTAAGAAGTATAATTATATTATATTCGCTATAGGCCTATAGGGCGATCTACATAAGGGTAGGCTAGTAGTTAGTATTCTAGAAGAGTACTAGTATTAGTTAGTTACTTAGGGGGGCGATAGTAATAGTAAGGAAGCAGAAGCGAATGTTATAAGTAGGGATAGTATATAGGAAGCGTAGGCCTAGGTTAAGGACTAACTAAGGATGCTTTATAGTCTATTTACTAAGCCTAGGGGCCTTCCGGGCCTCTTTAGTAAGAGGCTTCTAAGTAGTTAAGCTAATAGGGGGGGGGGTGGGAGGCTCTAGGATATAGGTGCTTTAGTTACTATATAGTCTTAGAAGTAGAGCGGTCTATCTAAGTAGCCTTCCTTAGTATACGCTTAGTACGAGGCTATAATAGGGTAGTTATAGCTCTAAGCTATATATTCGCCTTTATATAGGATATAGTTTAGTAGGATCTCTCCTTACTTAGTTAGGTATCTTTCTCTATTAGGGTATATAGTACCTCTATATTGCCTATAGGTAGGAGCTAACTTACAGTTTTAAGCTAGGTATCTAAATTTAAAGTAGTTATAGTATTAGGTAGGATAAAGTCCTTTGTTAAAGGGTTTATAGTTATATAGCTATATATTAAGTAATAGGCTATTATTATAAAGATAGTTTGCCTTCTTAATAGAGCTAATATATAGGATTAAGTTTGTCTTTACTCTAGGGCTAGGGCGGCTAGTCTTTTGTTTTTTTACTTAAAGGATCCTTAGTTAGTTAGATTTAGCGATTTCTTTAATAAGCTTATTAGTATCGTTTAGGATAGATATAAGTTAGATTCCCTTTACTATTACTATAAAGGTTAGGGGGAATAAGGCTATATTATTGCTAAAGGCTTTAATAACCTAATCCTTAGTATAGTAAGCTTATACCTTATTAGTAGTAAGGAAAGTAAGGACTATATTACTACTAGGGAGCTTTCGTACTATGATAATGCTAGAGTTACTATAGGCCTGGTTCGCTATTGCTATAGTATCTTTCGGGGTTCGGTTACTAATATTAGGAGGAGCGTTTCTAGTTTAGATAGTGATTTTACGTTTAATGTAGCTTTAGGTTATTTATTTAGGGCCTCTATAGTTTAGGGTTATAAGGTTTCGCGCTATAACTAATATATATAATAGTTAATTTCTTTCGCGGTTATTAGTTCTAGTAAGGGCTATCTTAATAACTAAAGTAAGGGTATTAGTAATATTTAAGGTAATTTATTCTTTAAGGCTTACTTCTAGGTTATATAAAGTATCCTTTTTATAGGAAGCGTATGCCTATATCTTATATATAATACTATAGGATTAGATAATACTCTAGACTTATTCGAGAAGGTTAGGGGGGATAATTCTAGTAATAGTATTATATACTTTACTTTCTAGGTTATTAACTAGTATTCTATTAGTTTCTATATTAGGTTTATTACTTTTGCTTAGTATATATTAGCTAATTCTTACTAAGGGGTTATATTAGCTTTAGTTAAGGCTATATACCCCTAAGTTAATAGTTATTAGTAGTGTATTAGTACTATTACTATAGCTCTAATGCACTATTGAATCTTAAGTAATATATATATAAGGATTTCGAATCTAATATTAGAATATATTTTAAAGGTAGGTTAGTAGTATAGTAAGTAAAAACTAGGAATTTATAAAAAGGTTAGAGGGAATATATACTATTAATAGATATATATATAAGATACTAAATAATAGTTCTAAAAAATATAGCTATTATATTAATAAAGGTTATCCTTATAATAAAACTAATATATCTCTTTAATTTTATAAGTATTCTATACTTCTTTAAAAGTCTTTTCTTTTATTAATAAAAGTAGTAATTTATATTATTACTAAGGTAAAATATCTTAATAATAAAGAGTTAGACTTAGAAAAAGAGCTCTTTATAAAAAGGGCTACTCTCTAGATTACTTAAGCTAAATTTAATTAATCCTTAGATCTTTTAAAGTAAGCTTATTATTAATACTAATTATTAGTTATAAAAAGATATAAGATAACTTATTATAGTTTAAAATTATTAGAAGAATTAGAATATTTAGAATAAGTAAAGTAAAAAGCTATTATTAATATTTAATTATTAGTATATATTAATATTATTAATTAAAGTTCTTTAGGTTTTTTTAGCTTATAATTACTTTTTTCTAAAGTTATTAGTAAGAGTTCTTTAGAAGGTATTATATATAGGTAAGGTTCTTTATTAATTTCTATTAATTATTACTTTTAGAATAGTCTTTCTATTTAATAAAATATTTAGTTTATTTATTTATAATTTTTTATTAAGAATTACTTTTACTATATACTCTTTTAGTTCTTTAACTTTAGTCTTATATTTATTTCTAAACTTAATATAAATTATATCTTTTACTATCTTAAAGAGTAAGATATAAAAAACTAAATAAAGTCTAACTTTTAATAATAAGTCTAACTAATAGTTATTTTCTAAGATTTTTTTAATAATTTTATAAGATTTAATAAATTTATAATTTAGTTTTTATTTTATTTTATTATTTTATTTTAATAATTTTATTTTATTTAAAACTATTAATATTTTTATAAAAACTTTTTATAAACTCTTAGTTTTTACTTACTATATAATTAACCTACCTTTAAAATATATTCTAATACTAGATTTAAAATCCTTATATATATACTACTTAAGATTTAATAGTATATTAAGGCTATAGTAATAATATTAATATATTATTAATAACTATTAACTTAAGGGTATATAGCTTTAGCTAAAGCTAATATAATCCTTTAGTAGAAATTAGCTAATATATACTAAGTAAAAGTAATAAACCTAATATAGAAATAAGTAAAATATTAATTAATAACCTAGAAAGTAAAGTATATAATACTATTACTAGAATTATTCCTTCTAACCTCCTTAAATAAGTTTAGAATATTATCTAATCCTATAGTACTATATATAAGATATAAGTATATACCTCCTATAAAAAGAATACTTTATATAATCTAAAAGTAAGCCTTAAAGAGTAAATTACCTTAAATATTACTAATACTCTTACTTTAGTTATTAAGATAGCCCTTACTAAAATTAATAACTATAAAAGAAATTAATTATTATATATATTAATTATAGTATAAAACCTTATAACCTTAAATTATAAAGACCTTAAATAAATAACTTAAAGCTATATTAAATATAAAGTTACTATTTAAACTAAAAATACTCCTCTTAATATTAATAATTAAACCTTAAAAAATATTATAATAATAGTAAACTAAGCTTATAATAACTTTAGTATTATTATAGTAAGAAAGCTCCTTAGTAGTAATATAATCCTTACTTTCCTTACTATTAATAAGGTATAAGCTTATTATATTAAGAATTAAGTTATTAAAGCCTTTAGTAATAATATAGCTTTATTCCCTCTAATCTTTATAGTAATAGTAAAGAGAATCTAACTTATATCTATCCTAAATAATACTAATAAGCTTATTAAAGAAATTACTAAATTTAACTAACTAAGGATCCTTTAAGTAAAAAAATAAAAGATTAGCTATCCTAGCCTTAGGGTAAAGATAAACTTAATCTTATATATTAGCTCTATTAAGAAAGTAAACTATCTTTATAATAATAGCTTATTACTTAATATATAGCTATATAACTATAAACCTTTTAATAAAGGATTTTATCCTACTTAATATTATAATTACTTTAAATTTAGATACTTAGCTTAGAATTATAAGTTAGCTCTTACCTATAGGTAATATAAGGATATTATATACCTTAATAAGGAAGGATACCTAATTAAGTAAAGTAAGATCCTACTAAACTATATTTTATATAAAGGTAAATATATAGCTTAGAGCTATAACTATCTTATTATAACCTTATACTAAGTAAATACTAAGAAAAGCTACTTAGATAAATTACTTTACTTCTAAGACTATATAGTAATTAAAGTACTTATATCTTAAAGCTTCTTACCCCCCTTTTTATTAGCTTAATTATTTAGAAGTTTCTTACTAAGAAGGCCTAGAAGGCCCCTAGGCTTAGTAAATAAACTATAAAGTATCTTTAATTAGTCCTTAATCTAGGCCTATACTTCTTATATACTATCCTTACTTATAATATTTACTTTTACTTCCTTACTATTACTATTACCTTTCTAAGTAATTAATTAATATTAATATTCTTTTAGAATACTAATTACTAGCTTACTTTTATATAAATTATCCTATAGGCTTATAGTAAATATAATATAATTATACTTCTTAAACTTAATAAAAACTCTAAAACTAAATCTCTAGCTTACTTAAGTAGATATAACTACTATATAATTTACTAAAGTAAATAAGTAGTAATATATATTAATAAGTAATATAAACCTAAGTTATAATTATTTAAAGTAAGAAAAGACTAAGTAAGTATTACCTTTATAAAGATTTAATACTAAATTATAACTCTTTATAACCCTTTAAATAGTAAAGGTAATTTATCTATACTATAAGCTCTAGCTAAAACTATACTAAGTAATTATATACTACTTATTAGTAACTTTAATTTTTACTACTCTCTTTAGGATTATTATAGCTAAATAGATTAAAATAGTAATATCCTTATTTAGAAGGTAATATAGTACTATATTAGCTTCCTTATACTCTATAGTTCTATTACTAAGCTAGCTTAAGGTTATTAAATAGTACTCTTAATCTAGCTTAAGCTTTAGAAACTATTTATATAATATATAAAAGAACTAATTATTAACTAAAAGGATCTAACTATCTTTTATAATAAATCTATATTACTATTACTTTAGATAAACTAGCTTCTAAACTAAACTCTAATTATAATTAAAAGAAATCTAACTTTAATAAAGCTATTAGTAAAGTAATAATCTATCTTTAATAGACCTAGGATATAATAATTATTATAAAAGCCCTTAATAAAATAATAGATTAGCTTATTAAATAGCTAAAAGTAATTACTTAATTTATAATTCTAAAGTAAAAGAAATCTATACTTTATTAAAACCTATAGTAAAATAGTAAAATATCTATAATAATTAGTAAGCTTAAATAAGCTTACTATATAGCTTAGTAAACTAGCTAAATTTTAAACTAATAAGCTCTAGCTAAAGTATAGAGATAGTAAAATTATAATATAAAAAGTACTTAATATACTCTTTAGAAAGAACTTTTAGTAAAGCTTCTAAAGTATAATAATATATAGTTCTAAGTAATAGAAAGATAAGTAAGATTATATAATAGAATTATAATAGTCTTACTATAGTTACTATCTCTTACCTAACTTAACTATATAAAGCTAGTAATACTTTATATAAATAAGGCTAAAACCTTTATATAAAGATTCTTCCCTAAACTTTAAGCTAATAACTTTAACTTTCTTCCCCTCCCCCTCCTTAGAATCCCTAAACCTAAATTAAGCTTAATATACCTTTATATTAAACTTATAAAGATTTATAAAGCCCTTTAAAAGATTAGGTTATAAAAAGCCCTAGGTAAGAATAATATTCTTATTAAGTTTCTAAAGATATATAATAAGCTACTTTAAGAGACTTATCCTTTAAAGTAGCTATACTTTCTACCCTAGCTTTTCTCTTTACCTATTAAGGATTAGTATAATTATATATTAGGACTATATTAAGAGAAACTTATAGGTATTACTAGTATTATTATTATTAGTATCTACTTATAAAGATATTAGTAGTAATTACTATACCTTTCTTACCTAGGATCTATACTAGGTTTATTATTATTATTATTATTATTATTATTATTATTATTATTATTATTATTATTATTATTATTATTATTATTATTATTATTATTATCTTTAGCTATAAAAAGTTAGCTATTATAATAATAAGATTATAATAAAGCTATAATACTAGTAACGCTAGACTAAGTAAATATATATATTAATAATCCTAAAAGAGAAAAGAATATTAGCTTAGTAACTAAGACTTATAGCTACTATAGGTATAGCTAGGATTAGATAGGGAAACTTATAAAAGTTATTAAAGAAAGAAAAGAAAAAGTAAAATATTATAAACTAAGTAAAAAGACTAAATACTAGAATCTAGAATAGTAGCTAGTAGCTATTAATAGCTATAAAGCCTTAGGCTTATACTAACTACTAGCTACTAATAGCTAAGTACTAAATAATTAACTTACTAATAGCTAAATTTACCTACTTAAAATCTAAACTCTTAGCTACTAGCTACTAGTAGCTTAGTACTATATAGCTAACCTACTAATAACTAAACCTACCTACCTAAATCTAGGTCTCTAACTATAATTATAACTATATAAAGGCTTTATATCTTAGCTACTAGCACGCTTCTACTATATAACTAATATAAGCCTACTTTAAGTAACTTTTTTCTCTTTCTTTTTACTCTTTATTAGGGTTTTTTCCCTAACTATAGGGAACTAGAATAATTCTAATCCTAGTATAAAAGATTATTTATTTATATATAGTAATAGTATAAGGGGCCTAATATAGGCTTACTATAAAGAGAATATAGGTTTTTATCTACTTAGTTTTTCCTATATCTATTATTAGGGATAGTATTTATAGTAGAGAGTAAAGAGGTAAGATAGACTACTAGATTGCTATAAGGGCATAGTAGAAAGGTATAATAGTACTATAATATAAATTAATCTCTAACCTCCCTATTCTTTCTAGTTATATAAGCTCTTTTTATCTTTATTCTATCGTAATAGCCCTTACTATTATAGTCCTTAGCCCTCTAGGCCTTAGCTTAGCCGTTCGGTTATCTAGAGTAGGGTAATATACTAGTAGCGTCCGATTAGCGTAGTTACTCTAAGACTATAGCGCTTCTACTACTCTGCTTCTAGCATTCTAGTACTAATAACACTTTAGTGTATAATAGAGCCTCCCTACTTATAAAGGCCTATCCCTAGGCCTTTAATCTTCTAGCGAGGTAGCTGCGAGTAAGGTTATAAGTAAATTATTAATAATAAATATATAACCCTTATGTTATCCCTAAGGTCTATTATAGTCGCTCGATTAGGTAGCGAGGTAGTGTTAACTTAGCTATAAGTAGTTATAGGGGTGCTAGGCTTAATGCAAACCTATAATATATTTAGTCCCGATCTATTAGCTAAGCCTAATTAGGCTTTAAAGGTAAAATGCTTAACTATAAGTAGCTCTAGAGGAATTTAGTAATAATATTAACTAGTAAGGTATTTATTCTTAATCTAATAGCTTTACCTAATTTAGTAGTAAGGTAGAGCTAACCTAGCTATAAGTAGTTATAGATATTTTAGTAATAATATTAATAATTAGAGTGTTATTCCTAGGTTCTTAGCTATTGCTAAAATAAGTAGTAAGGTTACTCTAACTAAGCTAGAAGTAAGGAGTGCATTTAGTTATAAATAGCGATATTATATTCTATCGCTAAATCGAGCTAGAATAATTATAATGTAATAGCTATTAATTAGATTATTATAAAGCTATGTTAACTATTATTAGTAATAGCTAATTAGCTATAGGTTTATAAGGTATTTAAAGCCTTATCTAGCCCCTAATTTCCTTACTCTTTTCTTCCTTCTTTATTATTATTATTATCTTTATAAGTAACTTTCTAGCCTAGCTTTAAAGGCTAGCTTTACTATAAGATCCTTACTAATAAGCTATAGCCTCTCTCTCTCTCTCTATCTCTCTCTCTCTCTCTTACTATATTTCTATAAGTCTTCTATACTTCTAGTAACTTTCCTAGTTCGCTACTAACTTTATATAATCTAGCTACTATTACTACTACCTTAATACTACTACCTATTAGTACCCTAGTAAAACTATCTATACTAAGAGTAGAAATATAATTATAAAGGCCCTAACCTCCTACGCTCCTATCTCTAGCTATAAGTTTACTATAACTTTACTAGTAGGCTACTTACTAACTTCTTATTATAGCTACTTTATCTAAGTATGCTTAGTATATTAAGAATAGAAAACTATATAAGCTAGTAAGTTACTTTATCCTTTACTTACTTATACTTATAGTATAGCTAACTTACTATAAATTAGCTCGCTTGCGCTAACTAGCTAGTTTTAGCCTAACTTTTTATAGTACTTACTAGTAATAATCTCCTTAAGACTAAGGCTAAGTACCTTAACCTTATAGTAAATTATTATTAGTCCCCCTATGCTTTTATTACTAATTCGCTAAGGTTTAGGCTATCTAAGCTATCTATATCCCTACTCTCTACCTACTTTACTACCTAAAGTTTAGCGATAAGAATACCTAGGCCCGTACTGCTATTGCTAATGCTATTACTACTATTACCTATACTACTAGTAAGGTAGTAGCGCGCTTATAGCTTATAGAGCTAACCTAGCTATAGGTATAGCTAGATATTACTAATGCCCTCTATAATATTATAAAGACCCTAGATTGTAGGGTTCCTAGCGTAGCCTTACTATCGCTTTATATTAGGCCTAACTTAATCCCTTAGGCCCTTAACCTAGCTAATAATAATAATAAGGAGGAGTAATAGGGGTATTATTAGGGGGCTGCTAGTAGTGTGTAGTAGGTTTGCTATTTATTTTTTAGAGTCTTAACCTAGTCTAGTATAGCTAAGGGTAGTTAGTATACCCTCTCCCTACCCTTTAGGTATTTTTTTAGAATTAACCTAATTTATACATTAGACTTATTATCTTACTACTTTACTATAAATTTACTATTTATAGTCTATAATAAAGTTCTTATCTATAAAGTCTTTATAGCTAACCTATAAATTCTTAGTATTATTATAGCCTTCCTACTTAATAAGATATCACTAGTTACTTCTAGAACCTTTATATATAATAATATATTTAATAATATAAATATTATTAATAATAAAGGGGTTATCTTACTACTATATCGCTTTTAGTTTATTACCCCTCTATTTCTCTAGGTTTAAGATATAAAAGATATTATATATCTATAATTATAGTAGAAGCTTAAGCTTATAGGTAAGATAATAGTCTTTAATATATCTAATTATCTAGTAGGGTCCTATATACTTATTTACTAACTTCTTACTAAGTTACTAGATCTTAATATTCTTTATAGATAGTAGGACTAAGTCTCCTATATTAAATAATATTAGTTCTCTCTTATAATTATACTAAGTAGCTTAATATTTATAAATACTATTAAGTAGCTTCTATATTACTTTATAATACTAGTAAAGTAGGATACTTTATAACTTAGCTAAGGTACTAATAATTAGTAAGGGTTCTTCTATATAGTTTAGTCCTTAAGAGGTAAAGCCTTATAGGTATTCTACTAAGCTCTTACTAATAAATAAGTACTTACTTATATTATAAGTATACTAAGCTAGTAAGAGAATATTAATCTAATTAGTTTATTCCTAGTTATAAAAGCACTATATATAATACTTAAGGGTTTAGTTAAGCCTCTTTATCTAACTATCTATTTAAGGGTAGAAGGTAGTACTAAGTAATTACTTAGTTATTAGTAGGTTATAGAATATTCTTTAGTAGGTATTATATAAGTATTTATACTAGAATAGACCTAAAGCCTATATATAGTTATAGGAGTATATAAAGCTATACTAGCCTACCTTCTAGAGATAGAACTAGCTATCCCTCTCCTTAATATCTATCTTAATAAACTAGCTGCTTAATTCTATAGCTATATAGAAAGGTAGAATATAACCTTACTTATAAGGTCTACTACTATAGTAATTATAAGGTAGATCTACTATAAATAATAATAGGGACCTTAGTAATAACTACTATAAGAAGTTAAGGATTAGCTAAGAAGCTAGCTTCTATACATAAGGTAGGTACTAACCCTTACTAAAATTAAGGCTTATACTTAATCTAAGTAAACTATATATTAAACCTAACTCTAAGATATAGCAAGAGAGCGCTATAGAATAAATTATCTTAAGCTAGTAGAAGCCTACCCTCCTTCTAATAATAAAAAGGTATTATATTTATACTAAGACTTTAATAAATACTAAAGCTTAATACTTATATAGCTAAGGACTAGGAAAATTAGTTTAAAAAGCTTTCTTTTCTCCTAATATATACTTAATATACCCTTATTGCTTTACTTATATAGAAATAGTAAAGAAATACCTAAATATATTATTATCTTTTACTAAAGATTTACTAAAAAATATAGCTTTCTTATAAACCTACTATAGGATCTATATAAACTTAGGTAGTAACTATTAAACCGTAAAATAGCCTAATTAATTACCTACTAGTTCCTTTACTTATACCTTATCCTATACTATAAGCTTACCCTCTAAATTTATAGTAACCATAATTATAAAGTAAAAGTAAAGTATAAGCTTAAGGAGTATATAGCTTAAGCTTATAGGTACTAGCTAAACCTATAGTATACTTACACTAAGTACTTCTTACCCCCCCTTAGGGAAAGATAAAATATACCTAGAAAAAAGCTATAAAGAGTAAAAAAACTAGCCTATACTAAACTATAGATATACCTTAATCCTATACCTTCCTCTCCTATTCTCTAACCTTACTCTTAACCTTATTCCTCCTAATTATCCTCCTTATTAGATTCCCTAAGTTCTAAGGACCTAATTAACTTAGGGATACTACCTAGGTAGGTAAGAGTTAGTCCTAATATACCTTTAAGGTACTTAAGTACCTTAGCGATATAGTTAACCCTACTAACTAACTTATTAAGCTAGTTAATTAATAGGCCTATAGTTACTACTATAAGTATAATATAGAGTTACTTAAGGGCCTAGCTCTTAGCCCTTAGGATAGTATCCTTAAGCTTCCTAAGCTCTTCTTATACCTTAGTTAGTATTATATAATATTATATATTAGAATTAACTTATACTTATAGTATTAATACCTTTCTTATATAGGAGAGCTACTACTAGGGCTTAGGTAGCTATAATAGTAGTAAATAGTAGAGACTTATAGGTCTTATGTATATATATATAAGCTATATAGCTATCTATTACTATATTAGCCTAGTCTTAGTAGAGACCTATAGTACTATCTTTACCTATTTATATAATATATATAGAATAGGGGATATTCTATACTACCCCTATAGCTACGATCATAAGGGTAGCGATAGGAGCCTTACTAAGAGACTTATCCTCTAAAGTAGCTATACTCTCTACCTTAGCCTTTCTTTTTACCTACTAAGAATTAGTATAATTATATATTAGGACTATATTAAGAGAAGCTTACTAGTATTACTAGTATTATTATTATTAGTATCTACTTATAAAGATATTAGTAATAATTACTATACCTCTTTTGCCTAGGATCTATACTAGGTTTATTATTATTATTATTATTATTATTATTATTATTATTATTACTATTATCTTTAACTATAAGAAGTTAGCTACTATAATAATAAGACTATAGTAAAGCTATAATACTAGTAATGCTTAACTAAGTAGATATATATATTAGTAATCCTAGAAGAGGAAAGAATATTAGCTTAGTAACTTATAGTTACTATAGGCATAGCTAGGATCTAAAGATAGGGAGACTTATAGAAGTTATTAAAGAAAGAAGAGAGAAAGGAAAGTATTATAGGCTAAGCAAAAGGACTAAATACTAGAATCTAGAGTAGTAGCTAGTAACTATTAATAGCTATAGAGCCCCGGGCCTATATTAACCGCTAGCTACTAATAGCTAAGCGCTAGATAACTAACTTACTAATAGCTAAATCTACCTACTTAAAACCTAGACCTCTAGCTACTAGCTATTAGTAGCTTAGCGCTATATAGCTAACCTATTATTAACTAAACCTACCTACTTAAATCTAGGTCTCTAACTATAACTATAACTATATAGAGGTCCTATATCTTTACTACTAGTATACTTCTACTATATAATTAATATAAGCTTACTCCAGGCAACTTTTTCCTCCCTCTTTTACTCCCTATTAGGGTTTTTTCCCTAACTATAGGGAACTAGGATAATTCTAGTCCTAGTATAAAGGACTATTTACTTATGTATAGCGATAGTATAAGAGACCTAACCTAGGCCTACTATAAATAGGATATAGGTTTTTATCTACCTAGTTTTTCCTATATCTATATAGAGTAGAAGTACTATCTACCTTCTAGGTCTATAGCGTATAAATATAATAATAATAATATATTATTACTACCCTAAATAAACTAGCCTTTAAATTAAACCTTAGTTATAATTAAAAGAAAACTAATCCTTATAAAGCTATTAGTAAAGTAATAATCTATCTTTAATAAACCTAAGATATAATAATTACTATAGAAGCTCTTAATAAAATAGTAGCTTAGCTCTTTAAATAGCTAGAAGTAATTACTTAATTTATAACCTTAAAGTAAAAGAAATTTATACTTTACTAAAATCTATAGTAAAATAGTAAAATATCTATAGTAACTAATAAGCTTAAATAAGCTTATTATATAGCTTAGTATATTAATTAAATCTTAGATTAATAAGCCTTAGCTAAAGTATAAATATAATAAGATTATAGTATAAAAAGTACTTAATATATTCTTTAAAGAGAACTCTTTATAGAGTTTCTAAGGTATAATAATATATAGTTTTAAGTAATAGAAAGATAGGTAAGACTATATAGTAAAACTATAATAATCTTACTATAGCTATTATCCCTTACCTAATCTAACTATATAGAGCTAGTAATACTTTATATAGATAAGGCTAAAACCCTTATATAGAAATTCTTCCCTAAACCTTAAGCTAATAACTCTAACTTCCCTTCTCTTCTCTCTCTAGAACTTATAAATCTAAATTAGGCTTAATATACCCTTATATTAAACCTATTAAAATCTATAAAACCCTTTAAAAAATTAAGTTATAGAAAGCTTTAGGTAAAGATAGTATCCTTACTAAATTCCTAAAAGTATATAGTAAGCTACTTATACTTATAATTATTAAAATAGTAAATACTAATATTATAATAAGCTACTTCTTACTTTACTTTTATACTATAATTATTATAATTATTCTAAAGGTAAATAAAACCCTAGCTAAATAATAAATTATATTAAAATAGTAATTAATATTCTTACTTAATATTATTAGTAAAATTATTAAGATAGTTATTAATTAATATATTATAATTATAGTAGAATTAAAAGAGCTTTTACCTATAGAATAGATAGGTAATTAGCTAAAAAGATCTATTAAGCTTACCCTTACTATTATTATTAAAGCTATATATATAGCCTAAGCTTAATATAGCCTTAGCTTTCTCTTCTAACTTAACTTTATAAAAGCTTTTAATATAATTAACTATTAATAACTTATTATAATCTTATAATAACTAAGCTTTTCTAGATAGCTTCTTATTTAGCTTACTAACTATCTTATAGTATAAATAGTATACCTTTACTTTAATAGCTAACTTTCTAACTCTATTAAGGTTTAAGTTAGTATTCTTTAAGGATTCTTTTTATTACTTATATTATTTATCCTTTTTATTTTTAGCTTTTATAAAGCCCTTAAGAATATACCTAGAATAATAATTATTAGATTTACTAATAATACTAATCTATTAGTATTTAGATATAATATAGAAAAGACCTAAGCCTAACTTAAAACTACTTAGAATATCTATAATAACTAAGCTTAAATAAATAGAATAATCTAAGAACTAAATAAAGTAAAGCTTCTATACTTTACTTAAAAATATATTATAAACTAAACTTAGGCTTAACTTAGAGATCTAATAATAATATCTATTAAGTTATATAGATTCTTTAGATTCTTTCTTTACTATAAACTCTTCTAAGGACTATATATAGATACTCTTAAGGGGAAGCTTAAATATTAGTAATAAGCTCTTATTATAATTACTATAAGTATATAAAGAGTTAATCTTAAAGTAGTAAAACTAATCTATATATAAGTTATTTATTTAATTATTATTTATAGTATAAGAGTATATTATACCCTAATTACCTCTAAAGGAAAGCCCTAAGGTATTATATAAGTATTTATATTAGAATAAACCTAAAGCCTATATATAGTTATAAAAGTATATAAAGCTATACTAACTTACTTTCTAAAGATAAAACTAATTATTCTTTCTCTTAATATTTATTTTAATAAACTAGCTACTTAATTTTATAATTATATAAAAAGGTAGAATATAACCCTACTTATAAGATTTACTATTATAATAACTATAAGGTAGATTTACTATAAATAATAATATAGACTCTAGTAATAATTATTATAAGAAGTTAAGGATTAATTAAGAAGCTAGCTTCTATATATAAAATAAGTATTAATTCTTACTAAAATTAAAGCTTATACTTAATCTAAATAGATTATATATTAAACCTAATTTTAAGATATAGTAAGAAAGTATTATAAGATAAATTATCTTAAGCTAATAAAAGCTTATCTTTCTTTTAATAATAAAAAGATATTATATTTATACTAAGATCTTAATAAGTACTAAAGCTTAATACTTATATAATTAAGAATTAGGAAAATTAGTTTAAAAAGCTTTCTTTTCTTTTAATATATACTTAATATACCTTTATTACTTTACTTATATAAAAATAATAAAGAAATATCTAAATATATTATTATTTTTTATTAAAGATTTATTAAAAAATATAACCTTTTTATAAATCTACTATAAAACCTATATAAACTTAGGTAGTAACTATTAAACTATAAAATAGCTTAATTAATTACTTACTAATTCCTTTACTTATACCTTATTCTATACTATAAGCTTACCCTCTAAATATATAATAATTATAATTATAAAGTAAAAGTAAAGTATAAGCTTAAGGAGTATATAGCTTAAGTTTATAAGTACTAGCTAAACCTATAGTATACTTATACTAAGTACTTCTTACTCTCTCTTAAAGAAAGATAAAATATACTTAGAAAAAAGCTATAAAGAGTAAAAAAACTAGCCTATACTAAACTATAGATATACTCTAATTCTATACTTTCCTCTTTTACCCTTTAACCCTACTCTTAACTCTATTCTTCTTAATTATTCTCCTTACTAAATTCCCTAAGTTCTAAGGACCTAGTTAACTTAAAGATACTACCTAGGTAGGTAAGAGCTAAATCTAATATACTTTTAAAGTACTTAAGTACCTTAGTAATATAGTTAACCCTACTAACTAACTTATTAAGTTAATTAGTTAATAAGCTTATAGTTATAGCTATAGGTATAATATAAAGTTATTTAAAAGTCTAGCTCTTAGCTCTTAGGGTAGTATTCTTAAGCTTCTTAAGCTCTTTCTATATCTTAATTAGTATTATATAATATTATATAATAAAACTAACTTATACTTATAGTATTAATACTTTTTTTATATAAGAAAGCTATTACTAAGGCTTAAGTAGCTATAATAATAGTAAATAATAAAGGCTTATAGATCTTATATATATATATATAAGCTATATAGCTACTTATTACTATATTAGCTTAATCTTAGTAAAGATCTATAGTACTATCTTTATCTATCTATATAATATATATAGAATAAAGGATATTCTATACTATTCTTATAGCTATAATTATAAGAGTAGTAATAAAAGCTTTACTAAGAAACTTATTCTCTAAAGTAACTATACTCTTTACCCTAGCCTTTCTCTTTACTTACTAAGGATTAGTATAATTATATATTAAGACTATATTAAGAAAAGCTTATTAGTATTATTAGTATTATTATTATTAATATCTACTTATAGAAATATTAGTACTAATTATTATACCTCTTTTACCTAGGATTTATACTAAGTTTATTATTATTATTATTATTATTATTATTATTATTATTATTATCTTTAGCTATAAAAAGTTAGCTATTATAGTAATAAGACTATAGTAAAGCTATAATACTAATAATACTTAACTAAGTAAATATATATATTAGTAATCCTAGAAAAGGAAAGGATATTAACTTAGTAACTTAGACTTATAGCTATTATAGGTATAGCTAGGATCTAAAGATAGAGAGACTTATAGAAGTTATTAAAGAAAGAAGAAAGAAAGGAAGGTATTATAAGCTAAGCAAAAGGACTAAATACTAAAATCTAGAATAATAGTTAGTAGCTATTAATAGCTATAGAGCCCTAGGCCTATACTAATTACTAGCTACTAATAGCTAAGCGCTAGATAATTAACCTACTAATAGCTAAATCTACCTACTTAAAACCTAAACCTCTAGCTACTAGCTACTAGTAGCTTAGTATTATATAGCTAACCTACTATTAATTAAATCTACCTACTTAAATCTAGGTCTCTAACTATAACTATAACTATATAGAGATCCTATACCTTAGCTACTAGTATACTTCTACTATATAACTAATATAAGCTTACTCTAGGTAACTTTTTCCTCTCCCTTTTACTCTTTATTAGGGTTTTTTCCCTAACTATAAGGAAATAGGATAATTCTAGTTCTAGTATAAAGGATTATTTACTTATATATAGTAATAGCATAAGGGGCCTAACCTAGGCCTACTATAGATAGGATATAGGTTTTTATCTACCTAGTTTTTCCTATATCTATATAGAGTAGAAGTACTATCTACCTTCTAGGTCTATAGTATATAAATATAATAATAATAAGTATATCTTTAGAAAGATTAAGTTATTAAGAATACTATTAGCTTAGTTTATAATTTAATATTTCTCTTTATATAGTAATCTTATAGTAAGTATATCTTATAGAGTTTTAAAATCTTAAAATATACTATATAAAATAAAGATAGCTAGTAAAATATAATACTATTAGTAAAGAAAGAAGAATTAAGTATTATTCTTTTATAGAAAGAATACTTTAGCTTATATATAATAATCTATTAGTAATAGTAATTAAAATAAGAGGGTTTCTACTTATTTCTTAAGTATATTTTATATTTTTTTAGTAAAGTCTTTCTTAAACCTTATCTTAATATTAAGCTTTCTATCTTTCTACCTAACTATATAAAGTAAATCCTATTTATAGCTATTAATAATAAATTACTTAGATATCCTATAGTATTACTTATACTATACTTTACTATATATACTTTCTATAACTATATACTTATATAATAATATATATTTAGAAAGTAAGAGAGCTAAACCTAAATTTCTTTATAGATATAATTATAGTAATCCTTCTATTAAGAATACTCTTATAAATATATAAAATTCTTAATAGTTAAGAAAGTTAGTTTCTTTTCTTTAATTAATAGAAGAATCTTATATTTAAGTATATTCTTAATATACTATTAGGTATTAATAAGCTATAAAAAGTATTTAAGAGTAAAGATAGTCCTAAGCTATTCTTACTAAAGCTATTAAGTTATAAATATATTTAGGGATAGGTTTCTTAATTTCTTTTTCTTATATAGATATAAAGGATTAAATCTTTATCTATACTAATTTAATAATTAGCTTATTAAGCTTCTTATTTAGCCTTACCTTAGTTAAATATTTAATAGCCTTTATAAAGTACTTTATTATTTCTATCTTATATAGATCTAAACCTAGGTATTTCTTAAAATATCTAGGACTTATAAGTTAAAGCTCTAGCCTAAAGTATATTAAAAACTTATATAAACTATACTCTTATAGTATTCTTATACTTTAGCTTAGATTTAGGAATAAGCTTTCTAAATATAAGTATATTATTAATCCTTAATTTATCTTTAGAAAGATTATTTAAAATAGCTACCTTAAATTAGATTCTCTAAATTAGTATTCTTAGGTTTCCTATTTAATTAGTTTATAGTATAGAAGGGCTTAAGTAAGTAATTAAAAAGACTAAATAATAATAAAAAAGAAAAAGCTAAGAAATAAAATACTTTATAAACCTCTTTAAAGATTTTAGTAATAATACTCTAAAGGAATTAAAGGCTTACTTAAAATCCTTTAAACTATTTAAAATAATTCCTTTATATAACTATTAGTAATATTAGATAGATTAATACCTATAGAATACTCTCTACTCTTAACCCTAGAAACTTAAATATATATATAACTAAATAGCTCTTAATATTACCTTTAATAATAAAGTAAATAAGTCTATAAAGAGCCTTTATAAAATAGAAAATAAAGTATAATAGTAATAATCTAAGGATAGGTTATAATTAATTAAAATATCCTAGTTCTATACCCTTACTCTATTAGGGGAATAGTTTTAAGCCCTCTTAAGATATTATAGAGCTTAGGGTGAATAGGGGTAAGCAAAAGGTAAGCGTGGGCTGAGTAGGGTGAGTTAAGGTGAGCTGAACCTGAGCCAAGCCTGAATAGTCCTAAATTTATCCTGAGCAAAAGCGGCGTTGTGTTACATAAGCAAGAGGACCCCTTGGTGCCTAGATTGGGGTCATAGTACATGTATTTCTGGACACTGGTGTTCTAGCGAGCTAATACTCATAATCAGACATTTCATCCAAGTTCTGGTCCGCTTAGATCACCCGGTAGGCCTCTTCACCCTGGTCTGAGTAGCGGGAACGCTTACCACTGGAGGAAGGCCGGACCAGCCGGTTTTGCACTGGCCACTTTTGCACTGTCCGGTTCCTTCAAACCAGCAAACAATAGCTTAATACGATCTGATCGCGATCTGCTCATGCAAGAAAAGCCCAGACACGGTTCTGCAATGGCCCAACGATGGAACTGACGGCCTATGTATGTATCTTCAGCCTCTTATCCACCCAGACAACATTTTCGAAGGCTAGATAAGGAAGGTGAGCCGAGTGAGAGAATGACGGAATCCAGATATGGTAATGAGGACGAGTGCGGGGTTGGAGAAGTGGGAGCTCGGTGGATCGGCTTGACAGGCATCCGTGTAAGGAGACTGCCAATGGGATCTGATACCCGTACTCATCTCTGTATAAATTCACTCAACTTCTCTAACATGTCGAATACCTAGTTGTAATCTCATCATTGTACTTCACAACGAGTCTCAAATATGCCTCCTCCCGCAGAACCGTTCTCCGTCTCTGACAAGACTGCCATTGTCACCGGCGCTGGTTCCGGCAAGCCCACATCCCGCCCTACTAGCGCACTGTTTGGTCCTCACTAACCTTCAGCTAGGCATCAACCTGGCATTCGCCGAGCTTCTCCTGTCTAGAGGCTGCAACGTCGTCTTTGCCGATCTGTCCTTGCGGCCCGAAGCTAAGGAAGTCGTTGATAAGCACCAGTCAAAGGACAAAGCCCCGCGTGCTGTGTTTGTGGAAACAGACGTGACTTCATGGCCCGCGCTGTCTCGCATGTTTGAAACTGCCTTGCTGGAGTTTGGAGGCTTCGACATCGTGTGTCCCGGAGCTGGCGTCTACGAGCCGAATTGGTCCAGTTTCTGGCATCCGCCGGGCTCACCTGAGAGCAGAGACGCTGTCGATGGAGGCAGTTATGCGCTGCTCGATATTAACGTGACGCACCCCATTCGCACGACGCAGACCGCGCTGTCCCACTGGCTTCATCCCAGAGCAGCGCCCAACTCGACGCTTCCTGTCCCGATCAAGGCGTCTCTCGAGAACCCCAAGCGCGTGGTCCATATTGCCTCTGTGGCTGGGTATATGCCCGTCTTCAGGGCGCCGTTATATGGCGCATCCAAGTTCGCCATCACGGGCTTTGTCAGATGCCTTGCACCACTCGACTCCTCTGCTGGCATCCGCGTCACCGCCGTGGCTCCAGGTGTCGTCCGCACGCCACTGTGGACAGAACATCCCGAGAAACTGGTCAACGTGGATGAGACACAGGATGGCTGGGTCACGCCGCAAGAAGTTGCTCAGGCCATGCTCGCGTGCTTGGAAAACGACGAGCACGTCGGCGGGACTGTGCTGGAAGTCGGCAAAGACAACACGCGACAAGTGTCGGCCTTCAATGACCCGGGCCCGGATCGAGCGCCAGAAAAGGGCTTCATCACAAGTAACGCAGAAAAGGGCGACAGTATGGTCTGGGACTGGCTGGAGAAGGATGAGATTTGGGGGGCGTCCACTTAATTATGTGCGAATAGGAACAGCTTCTGATGAAAGATATTACAAACTTTCACGATAACACTGCCCCGCCCCCTCCACGTACTGGCCCACACTTCACAGTGGACCACGAATCCCGCGCCAATGATGAGGAGGAGTTAAGGGCATGCTCGGCTGTAGTAATGGCGAACTACCGACACTTATTCTCCACGCTCGGCGTCCACTGCGTTAATCCATCTTATCAAAACTAAACTGGATCGATAGCTGAGCTTCCTCCATTAAATCGTAAACTCGTCAACTCATAGCGCACTTCTACGTCACTACTTAAATTGACTACGTTTCTATATCAACCGAGCAAGGATGATGCTACTGTTTACGATCTCAAGCTGTAGTTGCTAGCGAAGAACGCAGGCTCATAGTCAGTTAAAAAGTCCAGCATTCAGCACTGAATGGTTTTCAGTTTTCTATTCACAATTCTCATCTTATCGCCACAAGCTACCTTCAAGTTCTTAAGCCTCTTGTGTTATCGCGGTTTTATACATGTATTCATGACGCATAAATCATTTCGTTACGAATTTGCGTATACCAATGCACCCAGCTTGTAGCAAATCTATTAGTAGCTGACCACCATGTCAAGTAGAGGGGACCTTACTTTAGTATGGCGGTCACGAACATCCAACACCGCGTCCCCTGGTCCAGCTCCGAACCCGAATAGTTGCGGACAATTTCTACGGCTTGCGACGAGTGACATTGACTTCCAAAACACCCTTTCCCTTTGTTCCAATAATGAACTGATCGCTTTCGAACACAAAGTAGTCGTCCGTCAAGCCTCTAAGGTCAAAGTTGAACCTCCGCACCAGAGCAGACATCACCAAGTACATGTCGATCCACGCTAGACTTTAATCCTCGCGTTAGCTCTCCAATCAAAGAGTATATGCAACGGCAATACTTACTGCATACCAAGGCATATCCTCGCACCTCGTGAAAAGGGGGCATATGTCTTGTCAGCTTTCTTCCGCGCGTCGACATCCACCCATCTCTGTGGCTCAAACCGCGTGGGATCAGGGTATAGTTCTTCGTTCATATGCATGAACAACGTGGTCATACCGACAGGGGTACCAGCAGGAATACGCCATTTGTCATAGACAAGCTCGCGGTCCGGTGCTATGCGCTGCAAACGTGTGCCGAGTGCGGGACTCAGACGCATTCCCTCCATGAGAATCGCCGTCAAGTAAGGAAGTTGTTCAAGTACGCGTAACTCGGGTTCTTCGTCAGAGAGTGAGGGTAGCGGAGGAGCTACTGTGGCCAGCTCCGCCCGCAGCCGTTCGAGTATTTGGCTGTTGTTGAAAACGTGATATATGACCAGACGAAGGACACTCGCAGTTGTTTCGAAACCTGCACCCGTCACGGTAGCAACGTCGCTCCACATCCGCGCGGTAGTTTTATCCTCTGGCGGGAGGTCGGAGTGGACAATGGCATGGACGATTGTGGGTTGAGCCTTTTCGCCTGGGGTCGATAGCGCCGATGCCGCGTCGCTAAGTAGTCGCTCAGTCTCTTCTTCGCTTGCCTGGAATTTTTAACATCAGCAAGCTATGGTTCCAATTTCATGGATAATGGCATACCTTTCCATAACGCATGAAATTCGCTGTGAGTTCATCGCCGTGCTTGATCAGGAAATCCTTCGGAATCGAGAGTAGTGTTGGACCGTACCAGGGAAAGTGCTTCGTCAATCGCCAAACCTTCCCTCCTGCCTGCGCAACAATCATCATACCCGCGTTGAAATCCTCCTTTTCCAAGTCATCGTAGCTTTTGCCCAGAACATAATTAGTCAAGACGTCACGTTGAAATGCGCTTATCGCTGCGCCAATGTCAAGCACCCGTCCAGTTTCTGCAAATTCAGAAATTCGCTCGCATAGCCTGACCAACTTTTTCCGAATCATTCCTTGTCGACTAGCTACCGTTGCCTTGGAGAAACACGGGTTCAGTGGTTGGCGGCGCGCCTTGTGTTGGTCGTGGTCAGCCGTGAAGATCGTGGCTCCGTGAATGCTCTGGGCGTTGACGGCCCAAGCGTATTTATCCCAACGGCCCTCATGTCGGAAAAGCGTGGGGAAGAAGGACGGATCGTTGATGTGCAGCTCGTCTGGGCTGATGCGGATGATAGGGCCTTTGACGAGGACAAGGTTAGCATGTGCCTAGATAAGTGTTGCAGAAAACGTGCCATATCTCTCATGCATCTTCGCAATCTTGGACGTATACTGTCCGTTCTGAATAATGTCGTAGTAGGCTTCAAACCAGCGGGTAGCAGCGGCAAGCTTGGGACCGGGGAATCGAGCAAGAGGATGAAGGAACAAGCGGTAGAAAGCAACGGTAGCGAAATAAAGGCCCGCAGCTACCGCAACCGACTTCCACGGCACAACACTTGCCAATGTCGCCATTGTAGAGAAGTCCGACTATCAGCCGTTGGCAGTGCCGTTCAACAAGTGAGGCATAAGTCAGAATGCGACCGTGAAGGCGAAAGACGCCTTTATATGCGAAGCAACGGACAGAAGTGAAGCTGTGGCGCGCACTAAGATCACAGTAAGCCGGGCCGGACAAGCGACTTGGGGGTGTGGTTGAATTGGAGCATCAGCCAAAACGACAGGTTTGAAGCTAGAAGCCTGTCGCTCTTAAAACATGTAGAGAGGGGGCCACACCTCGCTGTTGTTGGAGGCTGATGTCATCACGATACTGAGAGGCTGGCACATGAAGGCTAGCTACTGGTCCAACGCATGATGACGAGTGACGCAGTGAGATGTGACTGTAATGGAATTCTAGGTAGTGTAGCCGAGGCCGTCATGAAAACTCTCTTCAAAGACAGGCAAGCACTAAAATCATACGTCAGCAATAGGAATTAAACAACCATTTCATCCCATTTCGTGCCAATCTAATCAAGCGTCTCCAATGGAATCTCTTCTAGCAGGGTTGCCATCTAATACAGCAACCTCGATATTGGTTCCCTGATTCACGGTGGTGGCTTACACGAATTACCCCTAACCCATTTCTGCAGGAGCCGACAACATGCCCGCGCGGCTGCATCAGTTAGTTCATCTTCAGTCGAAAAACATCTTCTGGTTCAAGTTTCATGAGTTATTTACCCCGGATTATCCGTTCATAGATTGGTGGGTAGCTGGTTGCAATAAGCCCCTGCTTAGCAACTCGTCTCTTGAGCCAGCTGGAACCGAGTCGCAAACGTCCTATCCACGCTATTCCTTCCCTCTTCACCTTTCTCAGTATCTTCATCGACAGCACTTCCCCATCCACCTCCTCCTGGCGTATCGATCACGAACCAGTCTCCCTCAGCGACCTTGAAGTCCTTCCGTCCACCAACCCGACACCATCGACCATTCCTCCCGCCCTTGACGATATAGTTTACCCCAGACTTCCCATCCTCGCCGCCCTTCATACCGTACGGACGCGTGACTCGTCGCTCGCTGACAACAGAGCATCCCATATCTCGACCGAACTCATACACTCGTCGGATGCCATGGCCGCCGCTCCACTTGCCTCGACCGCCAGAACCGTCGCGGATACTGAACTCGCGCAGCACCACCGGGTATCGCTTCTCTAGAATCTCGGGGTCTGTGATGCGCGTGTTCGTCATGTGGACATGCACGCCGCTGGTGCCGTGCCATCCATTGCCTGCACCGCTGCCACCGCAGATGGTTTCGCAGAACCCAAAGCCAGAGTCCGGGACGAATGTCTCGGTGATAGGGTCAATGTTACCATCGATGCCAAAAGAAACCACGTTGCAGTCGCCTTGGCTTGCGGCACAGGCCTCAAATGCCTTGATCACCACGTCCGTGACTCGCTGCGAGGTGATGGGATTGCCAGCGCAAACGGCGGTCGTAGGCGAAGGATTGAGGATAGATCCAGCAGGAATGGTGAACTTCAACGGGCGTAGACATCCCTCGTTCAGAGGAATATCCTGGTTGATCAGGCATCGTAGAACATATAACGTTGCGCTGCGCGTAATGGCCTGGGGCGCATTAAATGAATGATATCCTTCTTCTCCAGTCCCACTAAAATCGAAATGCGCCGAAGCTGTATCGGGATCAATAGTGACGGTAAGCTGGATAGGCGTCCCGTCATCCATTTGGTCAAGCGCAAACAAGGGCTTCCCACCTGTGGCTGCGTGTGTACGGATGAGGAATTCACGGACACAGGCCTCGGCATTGTTGGTGATGGCGTGCATGTTGAAGTGAACCGTATTAAGTCCGCTCTCCTCGATGAGTTCTGAGACGAGAGCAGCGCCCTTTGCGTTGGCCGAGACTTGGGCTTTGAGATCGTTGATGTTGTCGGCGAGTTTCCTAGTTCCAGAACAGCCCGGGAACTGGGCAGGGTCGTGCAAGAGTAGTTTGGTGATGCCCTCTTCATCAAAAACACCATCGCGTACTAGAAACTCGGAGATGATCGTGGCGCCTTCTTCAAATAGTTCGACGCTCCCGGCAGGCATAGATCCAGGAAGGATACCGCCGATCTCTTGGTGGTGGCCTCTAGATGCGGTGTAGAAAATAACTTCTTTGCCTGCACTATCAAACACAGGCGTGACGCAAGTAATGTCCGGCAAGTGTGTCCCTCCAGAAATGGGGTGGTTGGCGACGATGACATCACCAGGACGAAGCTGACCGAGGTACTTTTCGTGCTGATACATGACGGCTTGCTCCATGGATCCAAGATGAACCGGCACATGGGGCGCGTTTGCAACTAATCGACCATCCGGACTGAAGAGGGCGCAGCTAAAATCCAACCGCTCCTTAATGTTGACTGACACGCTGGTTTTCTGGAGCGCGTGTCCCATTTGCTCCGCGATGCTCATGAACCGATGGCCCATGATAGTGAGCTGAACTGGATCGACCTTTTTCTCCGAGACCGAAATATCTTCAGCTGACATTTGGGGTACTTTGCGGGCGAGTTCTAAGACCACGTGTCGGCTCAAGATAGTGGCTTTAGCCTCAGGACTGACGACGATGGTCTGTGTGTTGTCTAGGATGATGGCTGGTCCTTGAACCATGTCCCCAGTGTCGAGTGAACCGAGGAAATACAGCGGAGCTTCCATCCATCCCTCTTTGAAGAAAAGTCGAACACGGTCGGAGCTCTTCTCCTTTGACACGACAGTACTTGATGATACCGCAAGTTGTTTCTTGAGGTCGAACACCGGCTCGACAGACGCGCTCTGAGCTGTTGCTCTCACTCGGATATTCTCCAGAAGAATATCACGACCCGCCATGATGAAAGAAAACTGCCTCTTATGTTCAGCCGTAAAGGCATCCGCCCAACCGCCAGCCTCAGGTCTTGGAATCATGAAGGTGGTGCCGGATCCCATGTAGCGAAGGTTCAGGAAGTGCTCGAAACTCAGTGATTCGGCAGAAGCGCCATCCGAGACAAGTTTGGCTTCGGCAATCTTTTCTAATTCTTTCAATCGGGAATCCAAATCTTCTGAGGATGTGCCTAGGACCGCAGAGTATGGCTGTTGAACATCGTGAACTAAGTCTGCCAAAGCCATGCCGTAGGCGGACAGAATTGAAGAGTACCGGTGAATGAGAATTCGATCGATTCCGAGGTTCGTAGCAATGGCCTAACTCGTTAGCTCCGCACAGTTAATATATCTGATGCATCACTTACACAGGCGTGCTGGCCACCAGCGCCACCAAAGACGGCAAGCTCATGATCCGAGGCCCTATGGCCCTTTGCTTCCGTCAAAGACCGGATCGGTCTGCACATAACCTCATCGGAGACTTCCAAAAAGCCCAAAGCAAGCTCTTCTACAGTCTTCGATGGCGCACCCGTGGCTGCAAGGTCTTCGTTGACCTTGTGGAGGAGGTCTTCAAAGGCTGCCTTGGCGCCGTCGTAATCCAGGCTCTCGTTTTCCTGGGCACCGAAGATTTTGGGGAAATGCTTCGCCTGCAGGCGACCGAGCACCAGGTTTGCATCGGTTACTGTTAAAGGACCGCCTTTGCGGTATGCTACAGGACCGGGGTGGGCGCCAGCGGACTCGGGTCCGGCGAGAAAGAGGCCGTTCCGATAGGAGAGAATGCTTCCGCCACCTGAAGAAAGTTAGACAGCTTGGTGATTGTCAAGCAAAGAGATACGCACCAGCTGCAACGGTGTCTACCTCGAGTTGAGGGGATTGAATAGTGATACCCGCGGTAATTGACTCAAAGGTATGCTCCAAGCTGCCCGCGTATCGAGAGACGTCAGTGCTTGTTCCGCCCATATCGAACCCAATGACTGGTTTCCGGCGCTCCGGATCATAGCAAGTTCGACTAAATCCCACGACGCCGCCTGCCGGGCCCGAAAGAATAGCTCTAAGTCCGCTGAAGCTCTGCCATCCGACAAGACCGCCATCGCTCTGCATAAACTCGCACCGTGCACCGTAGATGTCTTCAAGACTGCCGACAAACCCTTGGCGGAAGCTATCGACGTACGTTTTTGTCAAAGGAGTCAGGTATGCGTCTGCCGTTGCGGAGTAGCCTCTTGAGATAGCCTTGATCATGGGGAAGATTTGAGAGGAGAGGGATATCTGAGTGAAGCCAATGTCCTCGGCGATCCGGGAGAGTTGAAGTTCGTGGTCGGGGAAGGTGTAGGAGTGCAGGAGAGTGATGGCGAGTGCTCTTACACCCTTGTCGAAGAGCACTTGTAAGCCCGCTCTTGCACCTTCGGCGTCTTTGTGTCGTCGTCAGTATGGATAACGAGTGCTCTGGGAAGATAGGTACTTACCCAAAGGTTGCAGAATTCGGATCGCTTCTCCTCCGATACCTGTTTTGAGGCCAAGTCCATCCCGTCCAGATTCTGTGAGACTCGTCGCATCCTCAGACGAATCGTGCAGTGTCACCCGCTCGTTAACCTCAAGGACATCTCGAAACAGAGTCTCGGGTCGCCTGATGTTCAGATCGAACAGCTTTGGACGAGTTTGGTCTCCGATCCGTAGCAGATCCTTGAAGCCGCGAGTCACGACGAGCGCACATGGAGTAGACGCTCGCTCCAAGAGTGCATTCGTTGCGACGGTAGTGCCCATTTTAATCGACTCAATACCGCTGGTATCAATTAATTCGCCGCGGGGAATGGAAGTTCCAGTTGCGGCCTCGAGAATCCTGCGGATGCCCTCCGTCGGCGCATCGGCATAGTTGGTTGGGTCATTGCTCAGCAGCTTGACGAGGATATCTGGCTTTCCGGGGATGATGCCCAGACAATCTGTGAATGTACCGCCCCGGTCTATGGCGATGCGGATGCGAGATGAGGGGACGCGACTCGGTGACATGATGAAAAGCGGTGCTAGGACTGGATGAAGAAGCCACTGAACTGGGCTCGTATCATGAAAGGGATCATCTTAATAATCTCTAAGTAAAACTATCTCAGACCTGACATTCTCCGAAAACATCAGCCAAGAGCGGGATTCGGAGTGCGAAGCTTCGCGTGACGTCACAAGACAGCGGCGTTGGAAGTCCATTCCACGCAGGAGTCGGAAACCGACGTCGCACAGCAGAGTCCGCTTTGGCATCGGGGCAAGAGTCCGAAAGCTAGCGGATGATAACTGCAGATAACTTACTGGACCAACATACAAGGTTCCCCGCAGAGTATCAGCGCATGTAGAGCTGAACACGTGGACTCTGGAGCACTAAGTTAAATGTTTGGGATCCGGGGAAGACGGCTCTGATGTTTATTGGAGGATTGAAGAAGCGTGATGGGTGGGAGGTGAGGATGGCAGACATCTGCACCATGAAACTGTGTGACACAGCTTGAAGAGGTTGGATTTGCTGGTAAAACGTCATCTACATCTCAAAAATAGAGGGAGCAAAATTCTAGTAAATTGGTCCTAGCCTTTTCTTCGGTACATGATGTGATTAGGGCGTTTACGTAGCATGGTCACATTCGGATTCCAAGAATTGAAGCTAATACGAGCACTCTTAAAATTCAGTCTACCTGCAGCTCAAAACCTCCACCACAGCTCAATCTAATTACCACACATATCGAAAGTGAATGTTTTGCTTGTCAGTCAAGTCCCGGAAATCCGTATCAGCATGGACTCGCTCTCCCCTCGCCTCGTCGATCGCATCCCTCCGCTTGTTCTCCCACCAGCAATACGTCGCGTACAAGATGATGATGATCATTGCCAAGATATAACTTCCCAGAATCGCCGCGATACCAAGAGAGTATGTGGGCGCCTGATGCGCCTTGAAGAACTGCGGCGCAATAATGTTGGACACACAGTACGCGATGAAGATCAGCGCATTGGTCGTGACTTTCTTGGTGTGGCCTGCGGTGTTCGCCGTGCTGATGCCGAGGGCGACGATGTAGGGTCCGAGGTAGAAGTAGGACATGTAAAGTGCAGCCAGGCGGCCGTTGAAGTTGTCTAGAGGGAGCGTGTATAGGAAGACCGAGGAGATGAGGCCAACGATGATGCCGAAGATGACCCAGATGGTGCGGCACTGCCGATGAGGAAGATGCTTGGCGCAGAGAAAGACGCAGCCGTTGCAGATGTAGGAAGATGCCGTCTGCATGATTCCTGTTGGCATCGTGAGCAGCGTCGATCGCTGAGACGTGTATCCCAGCCCCTTGATGACAAGTGGTGCAAAGTTGGTCAGGCCGCCGTTGGGAATAGAAATCATGATGTTGAACATGAACATCAACCAAGTCTTGGGGTCGAGAAGAGTCTCGATAACCTGCTCTCGCTTGAAGTTCTTGTTCTCCACCCCCGTCTGGTCGACGCGGAGCTTGTCGATGACAATGGCCTTCTGGCGCTCCGTCACAAACTTGGCCTTGACGGGGTTATCCGGAAGCAGAAGGCCAATGACGCAGGCCCAGACGATGGTCATGGCTCCGGTGATCCAGAACATGGCGCGCCACTGGTGCTCGCCCTCGAGGAATCCGATGCCCCATCCGATCGGGCCGGTGAAGCAGACGGACAGGCCGGTGTACATGAGGCCGGTTCGGATAGGCTGCTCGCGTCGCGTGTACCACATGCCGAGCACGAGGAAGTTTCCAGGGACGATTGGGGCTTCGAGGGCGCCCAGAAGGACTCGTAGGGCGATGAGGGTTGGGAAGTTGTTGGAGAATCCTGTGGCGATCAGGATTACTCCCCAGATGAGCTGAACGACGAAGAGGAGCTTGGCAATTGGGAATCGTTGGAGCAGGCTGCCACTTGGGAGGCACCAGAAGAGATAGCCAAACTATTGCGTCCATTAGCATTGAGGTCAGTCAATAAGAAATGTCGACAACTTACGTAGAACGCGCTTCCAACCCAACTGTACCGATCTCCCGTCAATCCCGTATCCTCGCGGAACCCGTAAAGCGCAGCAGTCGCAGTGGTGACCTTGTCCATCGCTCCCAGGGTGACGTTGAACCACAGCAGAGGCACAAGGCGAAGATCAAGCTTCCACCTCAGCCTCAGCCATTCCCTGTTGGTGTATGCATTCTCGCCTGTGAGTTGGTTGGCATACTGGGCGGCGATGTCAACGTCCCTGTCGTGTTGGTCGTGCATTTCTCCTTGCTTCGTTGAGGAGAACCGCTCCAATTCGCCAGGCGTAGCGAGGTCATGCTTGACGTCGTTTGGAGCGTCCGACATGCTGCAATAGATGAAGGTCAAAGCCGAGTCCGAGGAGGTTGGAGAACTTGGTGTAAAAAGTAGATCAGTTTTGGTGTCTCGGTGAACTCGGGTCTCGTGAGGATTTATGTATCGGGAAGCATCTGGGGATATATATAGTAGATGTTATTGGTTACCGAAGGCGAACTGAAGCTTAAAGAGGTGAGAACCAACTCGGTATGCAGGCCTGCTGATAGATAGCTGCTAGTCTATCGTCTAATGGACCCTATCTCTAGTGCCAACGTTATCACTGGGTGGAGAGTCGTCGTGTTAAACCCGAACGATATTTGTGGGGGTGATTAGGCTGAGGAGTAACTAGAGATTCGCCCCCGGGAACGCACTAATCAATGTCATCGGAGTCTGCGTTCCGAAGGCGGACTTTGGAGTCCGATGGCGAGGTTGCACCGACAGTCATACAGACTGACATCATTGATGCAGATAGCCGTATGTATAGTATCTTCCTTGGCATATAGTCGAGCGTGGCTTAATTTGGTTGATTGGGAAACTATGAGAGGGTTCAGTACGAAAAGGAATCTTACTAAAGAGTGTCAATGATTCTCCGAAGCTGCTTGTATGAGGACGGATGAATGGATTAGTAGAAGTATATCGCAATGCATCTGCTCTTGATTCGTTCTGCTCAAATAGGTTCTCTTGATTACTTGAAGCCGGTAGTGACAATTGATGGTGTTCTTTCGTCCGTCTGTGACGTTACAAGCTGGGTACACAAAGATGTCAAGCGTTATCGCTGATACGTTGCAAGATTACAAGTCTGTTTCAAATGCGAATACCATAATTCCATCTGAAGGTTTTAAGTAATTAGACTGATTGCTCGCTCACTTTGTCTTTACTTCCGCAACTAAACGAGCAAGTCTCTGAATACCCTCCGTAATCTCCTCCTCATTATGCCAAGCCCAACAAAGCCGGATGCCGTTCCCAAATCCTTCCGCAGCCCTTTTGGAACTACCCTCATCGCCCTCAACCGTCATCATGCCGCCGTACGCAAACTTCAGATCATGTTCCTGCAGTGCCATGGCAGCGAGGTCTCCCACGCTGAAAGGCAGATCCGTCGGAGCTGAAATGTAGGTGAAGTAGCCACCGGCTGCAGGCTCCTTCTGAGCGTGGCCATTCGTCTGGCCGTTTGGAGCTGACGCTTCGTAGGTTGTACCAGTGGAAACACGGAACCCGAGAGGAATTAAGTGTTCTTCGATGGCTCTGAGCATGGCGTAGTACCGTGATCGATACGTGGGAATAAGAACGTTGCGGATATGCTTCTCAAGTGCGCCAGTGGCGATCATTTCGTGCACGAAGGTGGCAGCTAGATGCGAAGGACATCCTCCAGAGCGCGTTGCCCCGACTTGAGAGAGGCCAAGGATAAACGCAGGCGTGGCTTCGGCCCACCCAGTCCTCACGCCCGGCGCGATGATTTTGGAGAAGGACCCATTACTCACGGCGTTTCCCCATTCATTTTTTGGTCCTCCGTCGAGCGTGCGGTCCAGATCCACGATCCTCGGCGGAGCATGGTCGAGGTCTGAGATCACAGCATTTTCTTTCACGGGCCAACGCAGAACGTCGTAAACGTCGTCCGTGACCACCAGCGCATCGTGTTCCCGGGCCAACTTGACGAGTTCACGCCGTCGCCGGAGAGACATGGTTTTGCCACTCGGATTGGAAAAGGTGGGAACAGCATAGATGACATGCTTATATAGATGCTTGTATCGTGGGCCGGTCTTGAGCTTTGGTGTCTCCTGCTGCTCTTCCGCATCGACGCGCTGCAAGTTGGTTCGCAGAAACTCAGCGTCGAGCCCTTCTTCATCTTCAGGGACACCGCGCAGTCGGCCCTCAAAGCCGGCGTCTGTGAAAATTGAACACGCTAAGAAGTAACTCGGCTCAATCATCCATATTCTCCTGGTGTATCCTGGCTCGGTGAATTTCGCGAGGATGTTCTCCAGGTTTGCCGAGGCACCGTTGGTGATGCATATGCGTTCAGCGGGGATGGACTCTTCTGACAAGTAAATGGACGTCAACCAAGTCGCAATCGCCTCTCGCAAAGGCTGATATCCGGCATCTGGTCCGTAAACAAGGGCTGCGGATGTCTTTTCCGGGGACTGTAAGATTTCCAAGGCCGAGGTCAGGAGCTGGAAGGAGGGGAACAGAGAGGGAGACGGCCAGCCCAGTTGAAGATTGATATGCTGAGGCATCTTGTTCACCGAGGAAACGTGATGCCTGTTGAGCAGGGAGAGGGAACTTGATAAAATCAACGATAAGTTATCGAATGTCAAGGTGGTGAGTGATATTAGAGCAGAGCCGCGCTTCCGGTTCTTATCCTGAGTAGCCGATCGTGTATATCATCGCCTCGGTGTGTGTTCCCCATCAATAGTAACGCGATATTTGATAGCACTTGAAATGGAATAATCTCCCATCGTGTAGGATCGCCATCCCCGCACAAGTTGACATCGGAGTCGCGAGTGCGAAAGGTCGGACTCCACAACCCGCGCTTGGCTTCGGACTCCAAACTCCAAATCTCTGGAGCTTGACTCCGAACTGCAACGCTGTCGTTGCGTGCAAGTCCGATAATGCCGGGTGTGGAGATCCTTCCGGTTCATAAAATAGGTCAAATACTCTTCCATCAAGATACTCAATGATTATTAACTTCCGGATTATTTACGCGAACCTATTTAAACAGACCTCAGTTTATTGTTAACACAATGCCCAAAATCAACCTTTCACTTGACGAGGAGCAGAAGTTGTTCGAGGCCAAGGTCTCAGCAATCGAGGAACAATGGAGTTCACCCCGTCAATCGCACTTGAAAAGGTAAGTTATCGTGCACTTAGGTCCCAGAGCAATTGTAATTACTGGAGACTAATTCAGATGGCAGACCCTATGATGCCCGTACAATTGCGGCTCTGAAGAGCTCCATCTCAACATCATCAGCGTCATCTACACAAGCCGTTAAACTCTGGAACCAACTCCGCGAGCACAAGAAGAACAACACAGCCGAGATGACGTTCGGAACCACGGACCCCGTCACGGTGTCTCAAATGGCGAGGACCCAGCAAACCGTGTACGTCTCCGGCGCTCTCTGTGGATTCTCCGAGGTAGCAATCCCCGGAATGGATCACGCCGATTACCCCTGGGATACCGTCCCCAAAGTGGTCGCCAAGATCTTCAAGTCGCAGTTGTGGCACGACCAGCGCCAGCAACAGTTCCGCCTTCGACATTCTCAGGAACAGCGCGCCGAGCTGGAGAACTGGGATTACCTCGCCCCGATCATTGCCGACGGCGATATGGGCTTTGGCAGTTTGACGACCACGATGAAGATGGCCAAGGAGTTTGTCGACGCAGGCGTGGCCATGATTCATATCGATGACTTGGCCATCGGCATGAAGAAGTTCACCGTTAGCCAGGGTCGTACCATTGTGCCGACGAGCGAGTACCTGGACAGACTCACCGCTGTTCGCATGCAGTTCGACATTATGGGCGCTGAGACAATGTTGCTGTGCCGATGCGACACGGATCACTCAGAGTTCATCACGAGCGTCATTGATGAGAGGGACCATGAATATGTGCTCGGCGCGACCAACAAAATCGAATCACTCAATGCTCGTCTCGGAAAGGCGCAGGCTGAGAACAAGAATCTTAGGGCTGCCAGAGATGAGTGGAAGGAACAGGCGGGTCTCAAGACGTTTGACGTGGCGGTCAAGACGCTGGCATCGGACAGTGAGTACGCGGCATACACAGCCGAGGTGGAACAGCACAAGTTCTGCTCTCTTTCAGCACGTCGGGAGATTGCGAGCAAGACCGTCAGCAAGGAAGTCTTCTTCGACTGGGAGCTGCCTCGTTCATCCATGGGCCAATACATGTTCCAGTCCTCCGTGAAAGGCACGATTGAGCGAGCCATCGCTGCCGCTCCCCTTGGAGACGTCACTTGGGCTCGCATGGACTCCCCAGTCTGGAAAGACATTGTGGAGTTCCACACAGAGGTTCTCAAAGTATATCCCGACCACCTCTTCGCCTTCGGATACACAGGCGACTACGACTTCGCCAAGGCCGGCTTCACCGCCGAGCAAGTCAAGGCTCTGCCGCAGGATCTCGCCAAGATGGGCGTCGTGTGGCAGGTGCAGCCAATCTGGAGTCTGCAAGGCCTCAACATGGCGACGGAGCAGTTTGGCAAGATGTGGGCGGATGAGGGGATCGCCGGGTATCTGCGAGACGTCCAAGGCCCAGCGTTGGCGAAGAAGCCGATCACGGATGGATTCGAGAAGTTGAGCTGGTGCGGAGGGTATCTGGCGGATGCGTTCTTCGAGACGGTTGCTGGGCAGTCGATAACAGAGCTGGGAGAGAAGCCTACTTCAGAGCGCAGGAAGAGATAGAAGCAGTGATAACGACATGTCCATGATTAGGTATCACATGTAAATATAATGCCGAGCTTTTTACAACGGCCGCTTTATAAGACACTAAAGAGACATCCGGCATTCTGCAAAATCCCTCGCGAATCCTTCTGTCACTGAATGGCATTAATAAGCCCTTCCAGAAATTATGTCCGAGTTACCTAGCAAAATCCTATAAATCACCATCTGATCCAGGTTATCATCCAAATCCAGGACGCTCAAATTAGGGATGGCCATTCGCTCCAGAACCAGGTAGTATTCGTAAACTCGTCGAGATAGTCAGAAACTACGCGCCTTCATTCTCGCATCACCATGACAAAGGTCAAGCCGTACCAACGAAAGAAAGCCTAGGCACCAAAGCGCCGGTCTAGATGCATAGCATGCAGGCATATTGGTTTCTTAGGAGCGCCGACTGTTGAATTTGTAGAGGACCGTCGCTGACAGCAGGGCAGAGGTATTAACTGATCCATGTCGATGATCCAAACTGACTTCGTACATGCAGTGAGACACGTCAAGTGCGATGAGAAGGCCCCTATTTGCTCAAATGTAAGTTTTATGCTAGATACTCGTGCTCTTCTTGTCTCATACATCACTAGGCTCCCACAGCGGTTACAGGGTTACCTCCGCCCATCAACGCGGCACGATGCATCGGCGCTAACACAAAGCCCGAAATCACCTCTTGCACTCCCCAGCTCAGGCTAAGAGTCTAAGACGCTAGATTCTTTGGCTTATTTAATCCATTGCAGTCTCTATTGGCAATGCCCAAGGCTCCCAGAACTTGACAATAACTGGATTGAAGATCCTGTCCCACACAGAGCCTGTAAACAGCGGTCTGGAATCGTCTGGCTCATCTGGAAGCTTTCTGCCAGTATTCATGCACATGGATTCCTTTTTTGTTTAGGTTCGTCCCGGCAATGCTCGACTAATCCTCACAACCTTTAGGCGTCTAACTATTTACCAGCTCCAACAGTTCGTCCGAGATATCTACCGCCCTTCACGTACGTTCCAAGCGCTTCGCTTAGTGCCTGCCTCATTCTCCAGTCTTAACGAGGCCATTTATCATCTCGACGCGCTGATCAACATGTGTCGCCGGCTTTGCGACTCCTCATGGGATCCCTCGGCTCTGCAAGCCTATCGTGGGTTCTGTAAGCGATGGAACGGTGCATTCCGCCTACTTCTTGTAAGTCAAGCCAGCCGCAGAAATAACGCCTAGAGGGTTGCTTTATGCTAAAGGAAAAGACACCTGTAAAAGATAAATGGCATTTCAATTATGTGTATAAGGTACAGATATAATACAACATTATGCTTAATGTGTCCTCCTACACTATAACAGCTTCCTACTAACGTAACAGTCGCATAACCTAAACTTCTATCATTACCGGTGGACTTGCACGCCTCTTTCCGGGCGTCTCTCTCTGCTCATAAATGTTCTCGGGTTCGGTGCTAAAGTGCATGGATCACACTCGTCAAAAGTACTATGGCGGCTATGCTCCAAAAAATGGGAGTTGCACCAGCCGGGGCTCCATTAGTCGAGGCGTCATAATTTGTGCATTTGTAATCTTTTGGTAGGAGAGATCGATTCCGCAGCTCTCCAAAAGGCGTGCAATTGAAGTTCGTTGCGTTGTCACCCATGAGCCACATTGGTGACACAACGAACTGATCGAGGACCTTGGATGCGTTATTCGAAGAGTTCCGATCTTGCAGGAAGGATGTGCTTGAAGAGGTAGGTTAGACGAATGGCATGCAGAGGACGCACTAGGTAAACTTACAAAAAGCCGTCGCCCACAGGAATGGAAGCAATATAGATACTGCGTATATCTCCTCGGGGCCAGTACCAGAACTTGTCCGTCTTGTTTTCGGGATCGCGGTACTCGGAAATCAGCGTAAGATTGATATTGTACGACATGTACAGGTTCACGTCCTCCCAATCAACGGCCAAAGGTGACAACCTCACCTTCTGCAGATTTGGGTTTGAATCAATCGTGAGGTTTGTCACCTTGTCGAAGATAGACAGGTCCACCTCTTTCTCGTCAGACTCTTGGAAAAGGAGCTTCCCAACCTCGAGCGTTTCAAGAACAGGACCGCGCTCGAAAACTGTAACGTTCCCTTCAAGTTGCAAAAGGTCGATTTCCTGTGATTTGGTCTGGGATCCGCCAAATTTGACAGTAATGCCATGGCCAACGGTGCCATTGCCTCCGAAAGATCTGACCCAGACTTTGTCAGTTTTGGCCCACCCAATGGTGATATTCTTGACGTTGGGAAGGTTCCGCCCGTTGATATTCACGGATCCTGGCGCTGATTCGGGGTCGAATTCCTGAAAGGTGTGCTCTATCGTGAGAGGATATCGGAACCAGCTATCCAGGGAATCAACCCTCGCCGCCGTAAAGGAAAGCGAACCTCCATTGTACGATGTGCCAGTAAAGCCTCTGAAACCGTCATGTCGAAGCGTTGTCAAATGGTTCGCTTCGAGGTCAAAGCTACCGAGGCGCGAGAGTTTCGTGATGTCCAGGACCTTGAGCCAGTTCATGCGACTCACGGAAAAGCCCTTTTCGACCCTGGTGAGATTGGGAAATCGGAGTTCTTTGAGACCGTCAAAGCGCCAGAAGTAAAGGTTCCCTTCGATGACTTGAAGTGTCGAGGAGTGGATGTCGAAAGTGGTTCTGCCGGTGGGGTATGGCGCGTCCATGTCTCCATCCCCTTCGAAACCATCGCCATCATGTCCCACGTCACCATCGATGGTCTCAACACCGTCAAGTTTAAGAGTTTCGTTTACGTTCTCAAACCTCAGGAAGCCTTTGATAGTCTTGCAATCTTTTCGAACCTGGTCGGCATCGTCTGCAGTTGAAATTGTGACATTTGTGCATTCTACACACCGTACGGTTTCTGGAGTAGTTGTCAGTGTCAAGTCCCAGTGTTGGGTTTTGGAGCACCGCCACACAAACGAACCTAGGAAGAACTGCAGAGAGCCGATTATGAGGAAAATACGCTGGAAATACATTTTACCATTGTACGCGAAGCACTGCATTCAGGGATGTGATGTTCCTGCGGGCCTGGGGGTGATATATAGCCCGTAAACTTTCAATTCAATATTCCTTGGCGTCCTCGGCACTCCTTCGTTAACCACAGCAGGCAAACACTGCGAATAGCACTAATCCTACTGTAGAATTTGTCTACCCACCTTCTCTTGGCAACCTGCGTACCCCTGGCCACTTGTCTCGAAATTGCAAGCATGTAGAAAATTACTACGTATACTGACCTATGACGTTCGACCATTCCCGCCCAAATCCCCGATTCTTCTTTTGAAGTAACCACCTTACCCAACGTCAGACCACTCACAGCGGTCACGGCTATAACGAGCAGATGCTCCCGGTTTGCCAAGTTATGCATAATGAATGCCCAGGCCGTTGCCGTGCTATCCGCGGTCGTTTGGCAATAACGATTACGCAGTATATGCGACCGGAAGGCCAATGATAGTGGCTTGGGGAATTACGGGCAGGTGATTCTGACTCGGCCGCTAGACACATAAGGCCTTGGGACAGGAGAAGTGCTGGTTGCATGTGGTTTTCTCATAACGCGTGGGCTTATTGGAGCAAGAGCGCCTCTAGTTGCATCCCGTTGCCTTCGGGCGCAAGGCAACGCAGTACATCACACACCAGACGATGAGATCAACTTTATCGAGTGTCAAGAACGGGGGAGGAAATAAATCTATGGTGAAAGCCGCGGATAATCTGTTGTTCATTGCTCGGCCCTCAATTTGCCATTGGCCGCAATACGGCGATCATGAAGCACCCCATGTTGTTCCTGCGCTAATCGCTCAGCGGGTGATCCTCCGCATAATTAGTGTGCTGTCGCCCTTGTTCCCGACAGGGGGATCTTGTGGGGTCGTAAAAGCAGTACCAGGTACCTAGAAGTGCCTCGACTTATGAGTGAGTGCAGTCTGAGGCGACTGGGTCGTTTGACTGCGTAGTGAGACGAGCCACTGAGTTCTTGGATTTGGAAAACCCCAAAATTGACAGTGTCTATCGATTGAGTGACTGGAAGAGTCGAGCATTATTTGACGACGTGATCAGAGGATGGGAGGATCGTTAGACTGTAAAACAGTCCCGGGATTAAGGACTAGCGAAAATATAATACGGTAGTAGTGGGCCTGATGGTGACGGGACGAATAGAAGCCTCATTAGACTTCGAAATCTTGTGCTTAACTGGCGACTTAGTTGGCACAATTATTGGGGGATGCACTTTTGCCGATTTGCAAGACCTGGTGCAAATCATCGAGTTGTGCCGCACAAATGAGTTCATCCAGCTGACTCAGTCTTTCTGTTGCAACAGAAACTAACCGTGCCTCACACTGGCACTCGCCTACTTCAACCATGGTGGTCTAAACAATGGAGTAGTCCTAGTCTCAGTCGTAATGGACGGCTAGTCAAAACCACAAATCTCTTAGACAAAAGTGCGTCAGAATTCGTGACCTCAAAAATAACAGGGTAAGAGTACAGGATATCCAAGCATCTATGAAAGTCAAAGCAGGAAACAAAGTACAAAATGTTAAACCAACCAACGCGTTGGCGTAGAAAAAAAGCTTGTGTGATGGGGATCAAGCCGTTTTCACCACTTCTTCGGCTTCTTGCGCCCGTTTTGATAGTCAATCCTCGACTCTACTAGGTCCCAGTCTCCGTAGTTCTTCTCCTCACTCCGCTGAAGCAAACGAACTACGAGCTTTTCCCTTTCCTTTGTCAAAGCGCGCATGGCCTTCATGAATTCCTTGTTGCTTTCTGTTTCGCCAAGGATCAACATCTTCAACTTGGGAGCCCACTGTGGGTTCTCTCGCAACTCATCAAGTGCCTGTCCAGAGAGAATCTTGCTACTGTCACGAGAAGGGCCGGTGACCTCCACCAATGTAAGTTTGGGACAATACTTGAACAAGCCAAGCAGGCCCTTGTCAGCGATGAGGCGTGTAGCTTGGAGCTGGACTATCCTCAGATTGGGGCATGCCTTTACTAGGCGGACAACCGCGTCGGTTGTCAAAAGCTGTGCGCCGCCAGGGGGTGAATCGTAGCTGACGTCTGCATGCTTGGAGATAAACTGTGTGAGACTTTTGCAAACAAGGCTTCCCAGGGCTATGATGTCGTCAATGTGGTCACTTGAGCGAATCAACGTTAGCGCCGATATATGTAAGTAGCTTGAAGTAAGCTTACTCAGTCAACACGAAGGCGGTGCCGAAGACGAGGCTCGTAGTAGACGTTCCAATCACCCGTTTGTAGTTGTCGTCCCAGTTATGTACGCTACATGCAAACTGAGCATCCTTGACGCCTTTGCCGACGGGCTTCCTTTGCATCATCATCGCGAGTGCGTTGACCGCGGGAGCTGGAGCAGCTGCATTGTTCTTTGGCGTTCGGATTGGCGGCATTGTGATTTGTGGCTGAATCCTGGCAAAAGGGCAGTGGGATGAACTTGATATTTTAAGCTGAAGACAATTTTGTGAAGTTATGAGCGCGGTAACTCGAGGGAAAACACGCAAAGGTGGAACTTGGTCGAAGGAATCGTGTTTTCTGTAAGGGGTAAGGAAGGACGACTATGAAAAAATCAGGAGGTGGTACCGTCGCGTCGCGTCGCGTCGCGTGAAATGAAACTTAATTAATTACGACGACACAATCGCTGGATGACTAACTAACCCCTGTGGCATATTTGCTATGTTTTGTAGTTCTTTGAACATCGGATTGCAGCGCGTCAGGATTCAGAGCGCCCGTTCATGTCAGTGCTGCGTCAGAGCACTTCTCCGAGGCCGGCCACGTCACGAAAACACACAGTATCAATACAGCAAGACACCTTGTAGAAATCCGATGCCACGACCTGAACCCCTGAGATATCATGTTCATCAAAGTAGTCTTGACCAACGAAGCTAACCTCCGCTGGGGACTCACCGGGACATCCGAAAGTTGGGGAGCTTGGTTGATAGTGACGGCTTCAACTATCCCTTTGACTGTGCTAAGGCAACACTTACGCTAGCAGCAGGAATTTAAACCAAAGAAAAAGCGACCGCGAGGTACATAAGATCCCACCTATTTTCTATGGTATCAGAAGTCGCTGCTCTTAGAGATCTACATCACAGTACATGACCCTCCATATAACTCTATCGCTTTTTAAGGTAAATCAGCATACCGTTGATCTCCCGGGCTTCTATGGGGGCTATGGGCCAAGTGTTGCCTTAGCACAGTCAAACAACAGGGAAGGACAACGATTGGCACGGAGATGACGATCCCGCCCAAGGCAATTACGGTCCCCCAAATCAAAAACGGGCTCGTCACTTGGAGAGCCCACTGACCTTTTGACCAGGTTATTGACCACATATCCTGTGCGGACCTAGCTGCGGCGTTTCACAAGGCCAGAGGAAAGCCAGCCCGGTACATCGATACTCTCATCGACGTTGCTTCAACAGCTCCTCGCATCCAATGAACCGGAGGAATACAATGCCAACCTGACCGATCTGGTTTCAACGTCGTTCAAGCAAAGATTAAAGAAGAAATAGCATTTCCATTGCGAAACAGGCGGCAATCGGCAAACAAAAGTCCTCCGAGGGAAGGCACTGAACGTCTCTTTCAGCCCCAGGAGTGACGATCAGGATGCACAATGCATCAATCTCACCTCAGCTCAAGGTCAAGTTAATGCTGTCTCAGCACAGCCTCGCCATGCCGGATGAAAATATCCTCACCCGGACACCAATAAGACAGCTCATGCATTAAAATTCTCCGCCCCCGCATTGTCATAGCTGCATGTTTCAAGAGTCAGCAGCGAGGTTCCACGATGATGCAGGAAAATCCCATCAGTCGCTCTACGCAAATTGGATTCGAGTACTGTCAGTTTTGCTTTTTCACTTGTCGTTTTGAAGCCCGGATTGCCGACAGCCCATCATCCTACGGGATCAATGTGCAGCAAATCAGTAGCAGATCGCACCACGATGATTTCATTCTCACGCCGCTGACGTTTTAGAGCTTTTTTTACGAGCGTGATTGGGTTGCTTTGACGCCGGAGGCGAGAGAAGTGCCGAGCACAGTCGGATCTCGGGCTTATACGCTTCCTTGTTCTGGATCGGGAAGTGGCCGATGGCCGATGTTCCGTGGGCCTGCGAGGGTAAGGAATCATGAGAAATCGTGAGGATAGAAATCTATATAAGGAGCGTATTTCCCACCTTCAGAAGCACATCAATCTCATCAGTCCTCATCTGGTTATCTACAGACAGCAAGAACAACAACGCAACACAACGCACACACAAAATGAAGACCACCGGCATCTTGACTCTTCTCGTCGCCATGGCTGCTACTTCTGGTGCCAGCCCGAACTCGCTGCCGATGGGCGTCGAGGTTGTAGAACGCGATGGAAGGACTATTGTCCGTGAAGTGGTGAGTCAAGACCCCTCCCTGTTGCAGTTGAAGTCCGGCTTCAAGCTCACACTCTGCCTGCCTAGCCTCACCAACTGCTCGGTCGGGGCCTCGAGGCCCGATGCAGGGAGTGTGTTGGCCAGGGTGATAAATGTACCATCGGCGATGGAAGCTGCTACGCCGAGGACCCCCCATGTGAGTAAACCACAGATTTCTCAACCGATAGAAACAATTTGCTGACTTGGACTTGCAGTGTACTGTACCTGGTGTGGTGATAAGTGCGGATCTATCTGTGTTCGCCAGGGGCAGAGCTGCCAAAACACGTGTGTTTAACGCTTGAGATAAGGAATGAAGTGTCGTAAATGATACTCCAGGCAACATGTTTTTGTAGATGCTAGTAACGAGCTCAAAGTACGCTCTTTTGAATGATAGTGCAAATGGAACTTATGTCACTTTCTTACTATGCCTGGAGAATGGTCTCGACGATGCGGGGAAGCAAACGGCGACGATCCTTTTCCAAGATGTCATGATCATCCGTGACGTTCTTTATTATGAGGTGTAAAAAAGCCGGAGCAATTGCGAACGTTTGGTCCATGCTGGAGTCAGAAGTACCTTCAGCTTATCTGGTTTGTCTAAGTTGGCCCTCGACAGATTAAGATGGCCTTAGTCCCTGGTCGCTGTTGTTTGTTCGGAGACCTTTGAGGTCTCGTCCGCGATTATCGACCGTCGTCCTGTTTATCTTAATAGGAGAAACCAGACTTAATTACTCACAGTAGAGCCAGGTAGGATTTCTTCTCGCGCAGGCAGTTAAGGTGGCCTACAGGGTCGCTATCAATTCAATCTCAACCAACTCAATTTGATCTTCTTCCAACTCAAAAGACCTCTTTAACTCGGATTGATAGCGCCGCTTAGTCATGTACCGGGACAGTCTGCTCTAATTGGCCCATCATTTTCGAGTTAATACATAGTATTCCGGTTATTCCATTTACTGGCTACTAAACCACCTGACCATTTTCCCTTTTACAACCTCACGTTTATCCCACCCTCAATCCCCTCTTGGTTGAAAAGTTCGGCGACGTCTTCTTTGACGTAAACAGACCAAGTATCCGAATACGACGTGCCGATTCTTTCTTTCGGCAACCTTGCTCTCCCAAGTCTGCCCTCAGAATACGGGCTCCGACAAAAAGTATCACTGTTATGGAACCTACCCGTCGACATATATGTTTCACTCTTCGTGGTGCTAGCTGGAGACGAATGCTAGTGTTCTAGCCGCCACCGCTATTCCTCGGGTTCGTCTGGTTCGAAGAAGTAGACATCTGGTTTCAAAAAGTCCAAGCAGCTCTGGTCAACCCACTGTAAAGCCTTCTTCAAGACATGCCTTCGGCATTGGAGTAACCATGGGACAGTTATACGACACTGTTCAGCATTTCTCATGCGAGGCGACCGACTTTTCGATTGGCTTTAAAGTCTCGTGGAATAAGGCTCGCAAGTCTTCTCTTTCACCTCTCTGTCTAAAGACTTGCGACGATCTAATGGAGAAAACGAATCTCGTGGTAGAGTTCCATGAGAGGATGATAATGAGTGACTGGGCATGTGGCCCTTTCAGCGTGACGGCATTAAGAAAAACTTTCGAGCGCAAGGATTTCGTTCATCCTGAAATGTGTGGCCTTGCTGAGGTACATGCTACAGAATTCGAACCTACTGGATTTGACGTTGAAAATACGGTTTACTGTCGTATAGACTATATATAGCTCACACTCAGCGAGGGACAGTAGCTTAATTTGACACCCATAGTATAACTTGGGCGTGTTTTGACTTATACCTATGGTGAATTGTGCTTGGCCTATCATACATATATACGTCTGTTACGATCCATTCTCGGAGGAAAACCTCAAACATCTGAGTAAGTCAAGGAGTGTGCTGAATATCCTTCCACTTCCTCTTGTCGACGGGCTTAGGGACAATGCCTTGTATGATGCCCTGTTTCTTTCCTTGAACCAAAGCGTGGGCCCACGCACAAGTTGAACACGTTGCCCCAATATCTCCCTCTCATCGAAATTGGTCGAACAAATGCAAATAGATCTAATCGGAAGCTCGTCAAACCTTGGAAACTCGTAGACTGCCGTGGTTTGGATAACCTTCGGCGTGGTCGTCCGCTCGATGATAGCTTGAAGCTGCTCTGGAGAAGCGATCGCGCTTCCATCTCCAATGACGATTGGGATTTCGAGCGGGGAGTGGACGTAGCCTGCAGCGTACGCTTCTTTTTTTTTGGCGGCTTCCCAAATTTCTGGGCGAAGGAGCTTCCTGGTCTCACGGTCCATGCCCTGTTTCGAAACAACCAACACGGTGGAGATAGGCGGGCGCTTCCACGGCAAGCGGCCGTCGCCTTGGAATATGTGTGGTAAGAGCAACAGAAAAACAGTTGGGTACACCACTCACCGACGTGCTTAGAGTGGAAAACATCGTCCGGTGATCGACTATCAACGAATCAACACCCGGAACGTCACCAATAGAACGTGTGTTGAGAAGGCATCAGGCTACTGTGAGATTGCATCTCGTTTTAGATGACGGTCATATTTCCCTGACTGTGCTATTGGTCGATGGGAGGCATTTAGTAATCTCATTATTTACCCCGTCCACAAATAAATAGACAGTTCAGGTAGCTTGCAATGCTTCATTGAGCTTCTTGGATAGTCTAGTCCTGTATGCAACCCTGGTGCAATTAGTAGATACACTTCATACTATAAAATAAACTACCAAAGCAATAATGCGAACTATGCCCAGGAGTCAAAGTCAAACATGCGAGGAAATTCCAGCAACTCCTCGGTGCCAAGTCCAGAAACCCCAATTCCAGACCTATCTACCATGTACATCTGATCAGCTGAGAAAGGCATCTCAAATGCCATGGTTCCCGGGTTACTATCCAACTGTGAATTCAGCATCAGTCGTTGCGTCTGCGAAGCCTCGAGCTGGTTTGCTTCGGGAACTTGGGCAGATGCTGGTGCAGTAAACTTCAAATGTGGGAAGTCTTCAGAGATCATCTCGTCGAGCATTCGCAGGATGGAGCGGTGGACGACAAGTGCACGAACTTGCGGAAGCTTTCCTCGGATAGCTGTCACAGCTTTCTCAGAGATTCGATTCGGCTGTCGTTTTGTACGCTCAATGAGCGGGATCTCGCGTGCTAATAATTCGAAGACATCCCTAAGACAGTCGGCTTTTGGCCAGCGATCCGCCATGATGGCAAGAATGTTCGAACACGCCCTGAGAGCATCGGAAACGTCGGGGGAGTGGTAGTTTTCGGTGCGATGTTCTGATGGCGTCGCCCAGAAACAGTATAATAGAGTGATGCCTGATTGAAACTGAACAAGGAGCTGTTCAATTCATGGTTAGCCTTGTCTCTTACTCATTCAAGACCAGAACTTACCCCAAGCCAGGCTTGCGCAATCTGGCGATCCATCTGGGACTTTCGGAATATCAAACAAGCTTGGCTGCTGGCCTGGACCGACCAATCTCCCGCAGGACCGAGGACGCTCTCTTTCGTCGGGCGATAGAGATTAAGCAACGTATAGTGGTATATCATAGCAAGCCACCTATGTGAGGTGTGGCCTTTTGACTGGGGGTCAGAGAACGTCTGAACTCGGGATTTGTAATTCTCCATCTCAGCGAGTATGCGGATTCGCCAATCCGACGACTCGGCGAATTGGTCCTTGTAATCCCACCGAAGCGTGTATCCGGCTATCTCGGATTGGATTCTTCGGCATTGTAGAACGTGTAATGAAGAGGAAACAGAGGTATAGGCTGATGAATCAGGCAACTCTTGGTCTGGCGGTGTTTGGGAGGAGATGGATAACAGGTCATCGTCCTCTACGTTGGCGTAGATCTTTGTGGTAATCATTGCGTCAGGGATAGATGGTGGGATATCAAAAGAGTACATGACGAGCCGGTCCAAGGCGTACGCAGACCAGAAGCATCGGCGGCGAAGCTGATTTTCGAGACGTATGGCCGGTGTCCTTGGTTCCGATTCGATCTCGGCGAGGTAAAACTGCTGCTGGACACAAAAGCGCATTGTGGTAGAAGCCAGTGATAGAATGCGATGTGTTGAGCTTCTGTGAAGAGCATGCATACCCAAGAGTAGATATGCCTGAGCATGAAGAATTGGGTTAGGCTGCCGTAGAACGGCAGGCAGAAGAGCAATGCCGCGCTTGTAGAAAGTCCGCGCGTCTGATTTGCCGATTCGAGTCAAGGAGAGAACCAAGAGGGCGGTTGAGTAGACCAGATTAACAAAGAAGCCCTGCCACAAGCGTGAGTTGATATCGGACGGTGGGCATTTCTTCCAGTCCGAGTGCCACTCCAGAAACGTGCGCCAGTAGAAGAATGGATATTGGGCCTGCGTACGGTCGCGGTACGCGGTTAGTAATGTTTCTTCAACCTCTCTGGAGACACCTGTGACTAGAGATTGAGCTGGATGGATCCTGTCTCGTGGGGAGTTCATATAGACACTAGGTGAATTGTCCGATGCCATGCCGTTGTAATCGTCACGCTGCGTGGAGGGCGAGGTGATCAATCCAGGGATGGCATGGTCGATTTCAGAGTCGGAGTCATCGTCGAAGGAGAAGGTGGCCATTGGCGAATGCTGAGAACGACTTGGTATCGTGCTGAGCCGACGTCCAGGTGGAGATGTATCTATCATGTTTGAAGGCTCCGGGACCTCCGGTTGTCTATCGTCAATGGAGTGGCCTGGAATGGAAGGGTTGCCGGGCATTCTCCTATCGCTACGGACAGCCGTAGGTCGCCCGTTGGATTCTTGGTCGGCAAGCAGATGATCGAGACTTTGTCCAGGATCCATCGATTCCAGCTCGGCGATTCTCTCTTCAAGAGCTCTCATGTACTCGCTGTCGACTTGCGGACGCGGAGCGGGGTCAGTCGGTACGCATTCCTCGCCGGACCTGTGGCAATTCGTGCAAGGCCTCTTATCCTCACACTTTTGCTTTCGATGCCGACATCGCCTGCGAAGGACCTCAGTAAAATAAAGCCCGACGCTGCATCGGAGATCTTACCGACAGGCGAGGATTCTCTGTCTCTTCAGTGGAGGTTCATCGCCGAGGGACGGGGACGGTCCGCGGGCCGTGGCCTGGTCGAGCACATCCATGGCCCATTACAGAGGACGGTATTTAGTGAGATGGTCTCACTGTAGAGTTTAGCATTCCGGCGCTGGTGCCGATCTGAAGGTCAAAGTGAGCTTGTTATTGCTGTGATGCACCTCGCTTGCTCATCAACGGTCGAGGAGGGGGTGAGATAACACGCCAGCCGAGCGACGGCCCGAGGTCTTGCATCAGTCGGATATTTATTTATGCCATATAATGACTACTAACACCAAATATTGTCGCAGGGGGCTCAACTATCGGCAGTTATTCATTTATTTTTAATCTTTCGGAAGTTCTAAGGAAGGCCGACTCTAATGCCACTCTTGGCTTAAGCTTCTAAAGAGCAACACACATGTGCCATCGAGAAAAAGATCCGTTTGCATCACACGATCAGCTATGAGCCATGAAGGCTTATCGCTTGCGCCCACGAAAGGCGGGGCTCCATCTTCGTCGGTGGATCAGACACCCACCTCATCGATAAGCCATTGGCATTGATGGGAGAGAGAAAAACAGAAGGACAATATCGGATAGAATGAATAAGCAAATATAGTCAACATCATGAACCAGTAACCCAGTTGAGGAGCTCCTAGAGGGGCATATTCCCCGTAAAAGATGCTAAGTCAAATGAATAGAAAACAAGCCGATGGATAATGTACCAAAAAGACAAACAAGAAAACTCATAACATCAAGTGATGACCCAATTCCCAACGAGAGTATTACCAGAAGAGTAGCAGTCACCGAAAAAATCTGGAGACTAAGAAGAGTGATCGTTGGGTTTATCCACCTGCAGTCGGCCGTTTGATAGTAGTTCTGATGAAGACAGGGTCGGAATCGGCGCATTTCGAGTGGCTCCACGTTTTCAGAATCAGGTTCCTCGTGCTGAATGAATGAAACAGCTGGACTTTGCGTCGAAATTGGTCTCCGGATCACGTGAAACCCCGCCTGGGGCTGTGCTAAGTCCGTTTCGGGGTGTGGTTCGGGTTGGAGAAAGTATTGGATGGCTAGAATGACTGGCCCAAGAAGAAGAAAGAGTGGTAGAACCTGGCCGAAGGTCCAGTCATCTTCTTCAACAGTGGCCGAAGACCTTATTCTGAACAGTAAAATGGTCCCCCAAGTCCCCGCGACAAATAGCCAATAAACCTTCAACTGTAGTTAGCGAGCTGCCATTCTTCTTGTTGAAAGTAAATGAATAATCCACATTAGAAAACGTAGAGAAGACGAGTTCGGAGAGCGTGCCAACCAGGCACATGTTCGCCAGTTGAATGTAGAGAATGAATTGTCTCAGTGCAATGTTCAGGCTGTCAGCTTGCTCGCCATCCTTGGACAAGCAGCCAAGCATCCCCTTCCAGAATTCGCTGCACTTCCTCTGCAATGTTCTAGCGCCATTGGAGAGAGTTGGGAACAGCTTGGCCATTCTACTGGCGAGACCCAGTACGGCCAAAAGCATTGAGACGACTGTGGATTGAAACCCTTCTGTTTCCGAAAGTGGATAAGTGCCTCTGTTGATTTTTTCGTGCCACCTCAATGCCAGATCCAGGTCATAGAAGCATATCGCATTCGAGCTTGGGCAACTTGCACTGACTGCACAAACGCTGTTGGGATCGTCATCCCAGTTAAAGAACACGGTCGGGCCCATAGCGGCAAGGAGCATTATTGTCAAAGAGATCATGAAGAATAGCCGGATCCATTTCTCCGCTGGCCGCAGAAAGAGATATCGACGGAGGACGATAAGGCCAGCGACATGGGTGAGGTTGAAGAACCATGCAATGCGCACTGTCAGCAGAAAATGATAAGACGATATGCCTTTGTGAAAGTCAATCAAGGCGCTGATCAGTATTCCTGGGCCTGTAACAATCTGTGTGTCACACATAACTAAGATCAACTGGTAAAGGTTTCAGCAACAGCACAGCCCAATCAATCATTACTCACTTTGAGAAGAACGCCTCGCCATTTTACGGATTTCAGGTGACGAATAAATGGAATTCGCTTAGAGATGCGTTTTATAAAGCCCGTAAACTTCACATCTATCTGGTTTGGTGTCTACGGGTGATGGTTGTTGCCAGTCTGGAAAGGCGACTCGGCCGGGTCGTACGCGACAAAATAATAAAGCACGACCAACAAAATAACAAGCCACGCGGTGCCCAGGAATCCTCCAATGACCTGCTCCTGCAGCCAGCTTTAAAGCTCGAGATTGGAAGCCGAATTGAGCCCAGTCCGTAACAGCCAGGCTTATTACGACTCGTTGATTTCAAGAGCCAGGGCTGGGTGCCGGATAAGAGCAATGTACTTACACCGGGACCTGCAACATCTTCATATGGCGTGAGATGTTGCTCTCTACAACCCCAGTCGCAGCAGAAGCTCAAATTATGTTCTCGACTCATGGCAATGAAGCGTACTCAGAAGACAGGAGATGGGCGAGGGATGATGTCACAGGTTGACCTATTTAGATCATAAGAGCGATACACAATTGCAACAATGCAGAAACAATGTGCCGAAAACTGATTCTTTCTCTTTCTGTTAAACGAAATGACGAAAAGGTCTCCAGTTTAAGGCATTTCCCCTCTCCGTACCAGAAGCCACTTCAAGATCTTCTGCAACCCAATTTCATCATTGACCCTGCTTGATATTTCCTCATAGCCATCATTCCAGCCAGGTGTTCCTAGTTGATACAGATCCTCTCCAAACTGCTTGCAAGAGGCCATGTCGATGATGACCGGTCTGTCCTGGTCATCGAGCATGACATTCTCGGGATTAATATCGTTGTGAGCCAGTCCCAGGGAATGCAAATGCTTCACTCCTGCTTGAATACCCTCGAAGCAGGATGTCCGATCGAATGGTGTTTGCTTCGATCCTTCCACTCGCGCGGAAAGTGTCATGGCGTATCGCTTCAGCAGAACACCAACGACTCGGCCATTCTTCTCCAAGCATCCCCTGAACTCGACCAAATTTGGGTGTGGGTTCTTCTGGATCAGCTGATGCACCCTGATTTCCTCGAGGAACTCTTCGGCGAGAACGGTTGAATCATCAAACTGGCTGTAGAGGGCGATGTCTGGTCGCTTGAGCCACGAGTCTTCCTCCGGGGTGTAGTCAGAAGCCGCAGTCAGCGACATGTCTGGGCTAACGGCTGGGTAAATTTGGTCCTCTGGAACAAGATGGAGGCATTTCATGGCTTGTTGGATCTTGACTCGTGTCCTTGGGATCTCGAGGCTGCCAGCCCAGACTGAATGCGTGTCTTTGTCGAGGAGCACAAACTTGGTGCATGTGAACTTGATGTTGCTGTCGTCATCCTCTTCAAAGGACTCGATGACGCTTGTGAAACTGATAAGATCGGGCACAGCTGGTGGTCCTAATTCCGTCGTCGAGTGTTGTTGTACAGTCGGGCTTACGAAGCTGACAGGGTCAGGCACGACTGGTGGTTCTGGTTCCATGGTGGAGTGCTGTTGAACAGTCGAGCTTGTTGAACTGATGAGATCGGTTACAGCTGGTGGTTTTAATTCCGTCGTCGAGAGTTGTTGCACAGTCGGGCTTACGAAGCTGACAGGGTCAGGCACGACTGGTGGTTCTGGTACCATGATCGGGTGTTGTTGAACTCTTTGGCTTATGCGGCATATGTGCAGCCGTTGCTATCATCTAGAACCTGAAGCAGGAGTAGTATTATAAGTTGAAAGCTGACGGAAGAAGCCCAAGATGTGAAAGCCCGATACCCAAGCGTGGGCTGTTACCCACCGGTTTCTCACCAATGTGTGGCATACAAGTGGCACATAAGAAGCAAATACAGTGCCACATGGTTCCAATAGTGACCTGGAATGGCAAGTCACAAGCCTAACTAGTACGTACTTGAAGGCCTCAAAATGCACCCCTCGTCAGATTGGTAGGTCCTGCGTAAGCACATGCTCTGGCCCTTTCCGGCAACAACTCACAACGTCCGCTTTAGGTCTCCGTGGATCATCTGCGCTTTCGTAAAATACAGGAGTCACAGGTGTGTAAGTCTTTCAAGTTTACATGGGAGAATGAGTTGAACAAATAGCATTTATTGTTACGCCTCTACCAGTTGTTATACAAATCGCGACCGCATTCATCCACAGCTATGTAAATACAACCATAAAGCTGTTCAAATAGCTTCAGACATCAGACAACGTGTACCTTGGGACTGAGACTGTTTCTGGACCTATTCAAAGATTGTGTCAGTAAAAAAGCACCCATCAACACCCCTGAAAAGACTCCAGGTGAAGTCACGTACCCTGAATAACAACCGTATCCTTGTCCTGATTAGGTACCGTATACACAGCTCTTGTTTCCCCAGTCACCACATCCACCAGCCTCCAAACATGGTCAACATACGTCCCCTGCTGCACCGTCTTCCCCGGCAAAATCATCGTGTAGTAAATCGCCGTGCCATCCCACCTAATCCAAAGCGTCTTCAATGCGATCGCCGTACGATTGACGAACTCCACCGCCACGGTCTTGCTAGTATACGCCGACTTGACTTCCTTGTGGAGGAAACACGGCGGCATCTTCTCACCCTCCGAGGGCATGGTCGTTGAGATGACCGTCACCGGCGTACAGTAATTGGCCGGGAAGACGCCCTTGTCGGTCCGGAGCTCTCCCCGCCACCAGTCGTTGTCGATCTCGGTCCTCTGCGTGACGCGGATGATGTCGCCCTTTTCGAAGCTCAGATCTCCGCTGGCCTGCGCCACGTAGGTGAACAAGGCGGTAACGAATTCGAATTTTGGGTTCTCGCGCTTTGGTGGGTTGGGTAGGATTTTCGCGGCTTCCTCTCTAGCTTTGCGCGCTGCAGCAACCTTGCCGAGCAGGTCCCTGCTCACGGTGGGCTTGCTGAACCGCTTGGTGGGTTTATGTTTCTGTCCCGTTAGATCTGAGGCTAAGGGGTCGTAATGCTTCCAATCCGTCCTTAATATAGAGTCTTCTTTCTTTATCGTCGGGAAGTATGACAGCAACAGGGGATCAAATGCGGGAGCCTTATTAGGTGCCGCCGTAGCTTCCGCTGAAGGGCCCGAGCTGGCTTCCTTCTTGGCCGTTTCGGGGACTACAACATCTGGCTTCTTTTCCTTGGACTTGGCGTCCATGTTCGCAGAAGGGTGTCTTATTCGGCTTGAAACTTTTCTGGCGGCCGTCGCAGACTCCGGACTTGATGCTGCTTTGTCGTCCTTTGGCAAGGCTGGACCAAGTCCATCGAGTTTCCAGCGCAGTTTATCGACCTCTTCTTCGGAAATCTTCGAGTCAAAGACCATCTCCTCGAAATCCTTTGGGCCCCGGCGGACCTTTTGAGCCAGCGGGGCTTTCAGGGTCGCGTCGTCCGTAGATTCCGGGCTGGCTGGCGACTTAGACGGCGTCGCAGCAGGCGCACTCGGGTTAGATTTGGCCTTTTCCGCCTCTAGCTTCTGTTGCTCCTGTTCCCTTTTAAATCTTCTTGGTTGCCAGACGTTCAATGGGACCCCAAACTCTGGAGCTGATGATTTGAAGTCTGACATGTACGAAATCTCTGGTCTAAGTCCTGCCTTCGTGCCTTTGTTGTAATTGAGGAAATCGTACGGATAGGGGGTTGCTTTTTTGAGCGGTGGCCAGCTTATGTCTAGCGGCCTGGGGAATTTGGGGAAGTCGACGGAAGGCCCTGGGCCTGCTGTTGGTTTGGGTATGGCGACGGCAGGTGAAGCCTCTGCGTCTTTGTTTTCCTTCGAGGTACTGCTAGACGGCTCTGGAGTAGCGGGCTTTGCGGAGACGAAAGCAGTCTGAACCTCCTCAGTCGTCGATGGGGAAGCTTTCGGCGGAACGGGAGTCTCGATTCTCGGCACTGCGGTCCAGTCTGCCGTTGCTTGGAACCACGGAGCTTGGGATGTCGTAGGCGCCGACGATGGTTGATTGTCTAGTACATCGTGGATTTCTTGGCCGATGCCGGTGCTAGTGCCTGTTTGCTGCGGCGCAGTGTGGACGAGTGAGGATCCTACGCCGGTGCTCCATTGAGCGGTGCTCTCCCACTGAAACGACGAGTCCGAGTCTGTGTTCTTGGCTACCGAGGCGCTAGAGGTTGCGGTTGTTACCTCGGACATCCTGTCACGACATGTTAATTCGTCTCACCTGACAATGGCTAATAACTCACATCTGAGATGATCTAGAACTCGATGCCGAAGACGGCCTCGACACCCGAATCCAGTCATGGGTAGACGCCTCCTTGGCAGTCATGCGTTTGCTCGGATCTCCAGCCATGGCCTTGACCACAAAGTCGCAACAGCTATCGCTCGCGCCGGCAGCCTCGAGAACAGCCAGAGGAAACGGGTACCCGCGGACAACGCAGTTGAAGATGTCTTGTCGGTTAGGAAACGCGGAGGCCTTGGTGATCATGCGAAAGGTCAGCTCGCCGAGCGCCCACATGTCCACAGCGAAGGTGTATGAGAAGGCCGTGGAGCCCGAAGCTTCAGAGGCTTTGTCGAAGACGAACCCGAGGACTTCTGGTGCTAGGTATCCCTCCGTTCCAATCAAGGTCCGAAGAGCCGTGTTTCCTTCTTCAGCGCGCTTGGATATGCCAAAGTCGGCAATCTTGACCCACCAGTTAGGGCTCGGATGGTGGACGAGAATATTCTATGACACGAGGTCTCAGTAAGGCTTCAAGAGTAAGATCAGAATACAGGCGACAGACCCCTGGCTTGAGATCCCGGTGAGCGAATCCATTGTCGTGCATGTACATAAGGCCTTCGGTGAGCTGCGAGATGATGTCCTTGGCCTGCTCTTCGGGGATGCGCTGGTCGATATGTTTTTGCAAATCGCCATACTCCAGATGCTCCATGGCGATGAACACCTTGGACTCGGACATGTACCAGCCGAAGCACTTGACAAAGCAATGAACATACTGTACACCAAGTCAGCACAATTCCCGCCAGTCGTCAAGATCCAGGATCCGCACCTTCTCGTGGGAAAACTTGGCCATGGCCTCCAGCTCCCGCAGATAATTCATCGGCAACGACGAGTCCTTCGGCATCTCCTTGACGGCGCGGACGCTCCCGGAGGTCGGCCCGGAGGCACACCGCTCAAGCCACACCTCTCCAAACGTGCCGTTGCCAAGCTTGCGCTCCCGGTTCCAGATCTGCTCCGCGCGGACGCGGCTCCTCCGCCGGGACTGGCTCGGCGTGACATAGATGGTGTGCTTCGTTGAGCCGGCGCCCAGGAAGCGCGTTGTCAGCTGCGAGTCGCGCACAAGGTCGGGTAGGCGACTGGGCCGAGTCTCGGGATGGAGTTGCATCGTGCCAGTGGATTCCAGGCTCCCGGGCCCCCCGTTCCCCCTGTGGGCTTCTATGTTCCGACTTCACCAGAGCAGCACCATGCAAGCAAACGGAACCGCTCGGAGGGCGTGGATAAGCGCAGCAATAGACAAAGGACTCGAGATATAGACAATGCAAAGACGAGGTTGAAACCAGTCTTCGTTACCCCGCTCGCGTTCAGCCACACAAGGCTTTCAGCTGAAGTTGATTGTAGACTATTGGATGTAGAACTGTTGGATCAGGCGTAGCGCCGAATCCATGTCTTACTTCAGTTGCCTACCCTGGAGGCGGAGTGACAAAGTATCTTGCCATATCAGCTTGCAAGGGAGACTCTTAGTCGTAAGGTACCATTCGATTCTAGATGTGAATTTATTTCTGAAAGTTGCAGTAGGTAGTTGAAAGATATGAGTTTAGGGTATGCAGCTTTTACGTGTGTCTTCTATCCACGTTAAGGGATTCAAGAGAAAAGTTATCTTGGACTGGGAAGCGCACAAGGAGAACCAGTTCAAAATAGTCACTCATCAATTAATCTCCGCCGTGATGGAAACAAGAATAAACAAACGAGGGCTTAAAATATCTCATAATCAAGCAAAAAGACATCATGTAAAAGACATCGTGCAAGACACCGGGCAAATGTTTTCATCGACAAGATTCAAATCATCACATCACACACAAAAGCTCATTTAGACGAACCAGCTCATACACACAAACATAATTCAAGGCAAATGATAATTCAAGACAGTCTTATTTCCTAATTCAACGCTAAGCTTCCCTCAAGCAACGTAACCACAAGGCAGACCGGATATTGGTAGTGTTTCAAAGAATCGTTACTCCGTAAACTTAGGCATGGTACATGGTCCTTTCAGACGATATTTTTCTCACAAAGAAGCCCCATGCTTCAAGATTCAAAGCTTGGCAGGCGTGTTGGCAGCGGCGCAGCACGACGCCGCAGGCTCGTCCTTGGAAAAGGCATCCTTGGACGCGGCGTCGACGCAGAGAGCCGACGGCGGCACCCACAGGCCCGGGTTCTTCTGGAAGAAGTTGGAGGCGCGCAGCATGACGCTGACGGGCTCGGCCGGCATGATGGGGAAGTCCTCGGTGCGCGGGAAGTGCGTGAGGCCGAACTGGATGTAGCAGACGATATCCGTGTTGACGATGGGCTCGTCGCGGGCCACCCAGTCGAGAATCGCCGCGTTGTGAGGATGGCCTTCCTCGCCCGTCGACTGGCACACGTAGTCGCCCGCGGGGAACAGCTCGTAGTCCTTGTAGGGGACCACCCACAGGCTCTTGCGGGCGAAGGCGGCGCGCGAGTGCACGACGCTGCCCGGCTTGGCCAGCACCGTGGGGCAGTTGTTGTTGAGGATCTTGTAGGCCACGGGCTTCTTGCAGGCCTGGTTGATGCTGTTGGGGTTGATAATGTCCCACGACCGGCTGGTCTCGAAGCAGTAGTCGGCGGCGCCCTCCTTGGCGGTGCGCAGCGGCGTCTTCTTGCAGTAGAAGCCGTTGCCGTAGGGGTTCTCGGGCGACCCGACGGGCTCGTCCGAGGGCAGGGCGTCGCTCTGCAGGATCGAGTTGTCCGGGCCGTCGACTTCGGGATCGACGCGCAGCGAGAAGATGTGCTGGTGGTTGTGGGCGTTGAGGCGGTGGGCCACCTCGCTGCCGTAGGGCGCGGCCGTCTCGGTCGGGTGCATGCAGTACGTGTTGAGCATGCCCGTCAGCTTGATCTCCAGCTTGTACGTGCCGTCGAGCGTGAAGGTGTGGTAGAAGCCGTACTCGTAGTTGGCGGCGGTGATGATCTGCGAGATGATCAGCTTGCGGTCGCGCGCCGAGATGACGGTGCCGTCGCGGTAGTCGGTGTGCTTGTACAGCAGCCCGTTGTCCTCCTCGTGGATGCAGATGGCGTTCTTGATGACGGCCGGGTCGCCGCTGCCGGTGGCCATGACGGCGTCCAGGTAGTGGATGGCGCCCTTGCAGTCGCATCCCAGCTTGAGCGAGTTGGTCATGAGGCCGGTGCCGTACTCGCCGACGTCGAAGGCGTGCTTCTTGTGGTGCGGCGGCTCGGGGTTCCCGTAGGGCACCACCATCTCGACGACGCTGATGCGGTTGAACAGCGTGCGCTCGCGCTGCTCGTGGTGGTCCTCGATGCGCACGTCGGACAGCACGATGCCCTCGCGGTAGTTGAAGCCGATGTGCATCTTGTACCCGGCCCAGGCGATCTCGTTGCCGCGCATGCGGAACGACACGCCCTCGGGCTGCGTGATGTTGATGGGCTTGAGCACGCCGTCGACGTAGTTGTCGCCGACGAACTCGGGCATGTAGTTGTGCTCCTCGAGGGGCACCTTGGTGCGCTCGCCGTTGACGCGGCGGATGTCGACGGCGAGGACCTCCTCGGTCTCCGTGTCGACCACGACGGAGAAGTCGAGCGGGTGGGCGTACTGGTTGTCGAAGGCCGAGCTGCGGTAGTAGGCCAGGCCCTGCTGGAGACGGCGCTCGAAGCCCCAGCGGTCGTCGACGCCGATGGCCCAGGCGTCGAGATACACCTTGGACATGTCGGTGATGCCGAGCTCGCGACAGGCCTCGATGACCTGCGGGTCGGCGCGGGCCACGCGCTCGGTGACGTCGAGGTCCTCGAGCGTCAGCGTGGGGCCGACGTCGGACACGGGCTTCCACTCCTCGACGGCGGCCTGGGTGATGTTGGCCACGACCTCGGCGACCTGCGACGAGCCGCGCTCGATGATGATGGCGAAGGCGCGGCGGTCGGGACGCGCGGCGCGGCGCGAGCGGAAGGCGGCATACTCGGCCTTTTTGGGCTCACGCAGCGTGAGGCAGTTGAACTTGATGGTCTTGGGGTTTGCGTAGTCGCGGATGAGCTTGGCGGCGACGCGGATCTCCTCAATCGATAGCTGATCTGGGGTGTGTTAGAGCTGGGCGTCCGCCATGTATTTGGTGTCTCGGGACGAATGGAAGAACGTACCCAGAGGATGCACCGACTGGCTCTTGGACAGATCGGGAGCGGCGTCGCTGGGCTCTTCCCGATAGACGGTGTAGCCGGCAATTGATGAGGTGTCTTGAATCATTTTTGTCGGGGCTGAGAGACTGTGCCATGCGGGTGTATGAAGGGGACAACGACGATGTGTCGATGAGGGCGAGTGGCAGACGAGTACCGAGGGCTGTCACAGTAGCGGGAGACTGTGAGATGCTGATGGGGCTGTGTGGTGCTGAACTGCCTACAAAACATCACGACTACAGACTCAGGAAGGACGCCCTCTTATAGACGCGGCCAGGCGGCATCGTCGTCGGTGACTGCCGGCGATGCTTCCGGGATGAGGCTCCACAAGGGTCCGGACTGTAAGCTCACTGCACAATCCAAGAAACACGCTGCGGTACGAGGTGGAGACGGCGGCAAGTGGAGGAAATGCGAGCCAACTGCCGTGTCAAGTCAGGCGCCGAAGCTGACGCGCCGCTGCGCCAATGCAGGCTCCCGGGACTGAGATGGGAGAGGGATGAGAGGTCCACTACAGATGCGGACAGTATGGTACAGTACAGAGTACGGAGTATGATAGCGGAAGTTGGGCAGACCAAGCTATCCCACAACGGACATGGCTCACAGCAACGCATCGTGACTAGATTGGCCTCACCAAGCCATCCCTCTCTCCCGCCGGCTGTCACCCACTTGACACAGAGCCCAAAAACCGCCCGCAAACTGACACCTGACAGGCCAATCCATTGCAGCATGAGCACCAGCTGCCCCAAACGGCAAAGCCACCAAAACCCACACCGTGCCGCGCCCCGGAAGACACCCGCCTCGGATGAGGCTATTCCCCAAGCGGGCAACCGATTGCAGTTTTCGCCCCCGCGGAGCCCGAGATAGCCGACGTCTCTTCACACCGTGCTCTGTTGTTGGCCACCGGCACGGCTGCGAAGCTGGCATGTTGGCTGGTACCCCGTGGGGAAAGAGTACGTGGACTTGGCGATGGCCTCTGCGGCGTCTCCCTGAGCTTTCACGTACGTAATGCCATCGTCCATCGCCCTGGCCTTGCTTTTTGTCATAGTTACCCCGTGGGGATGCCCCCTGCCGGTCTGAGAACCTCTTGATCGATCACCATCACGGCGTCCCCGTGCTGGTTGCGTTCACGAACCTTCTTTCTGACGACGCTGGTCTCGAAGTGGCGTGGCCTTGTCTTCAATTCCATGGCCAGAGCTTCAACGCTTCGTACCGGGTACTAGGCAAAGGCTGGGCTTGCTGGGGTCGTGTCCAAGGGCCACATAGATAACGGCCCAAAGTCGCACATCCAGATAATGATAAGCATTTTGTGTAATCAATTTGCGCCCACCCAGCGCCCCGGTAGTGTCTTCCCACTCTCTCCTAGTGCCCTCCTCCGAAGTCTCCAGTTGCCTCCCACCCCCCCGTCACACGATGAGAGACATAGTGGCAGATAGTCAACCGGACGGGAAACGCGTGTGTCGTCTCCTGATATAGGCTGGCCCGTACGCATCCAGCCCTGGACCTGAAGCTTGGGGCATATCGGATAGAGGACAACTCGGACAGCGTACTTAAGCCCGCAACTCCTCGGCTTCTCATCGAGTCTTCCGCATCTTCCCCCACCGTCCATGCCCGCCTCTCGCTACAAACACCTTCCCTGACAAGCCTCATCCCCCCATCGCCACCATGGCCGTCGACGTCGAGACGCCCGCGTCGCTCAAGCATGCCGTGCCCACCGACCAGGCCCTCCAGGACGCCCAGGACCTCGCCGACTTTGGCCACGCGCAGGTCCTCACCCGCAAGTTCAGCATGTGGAGCATGCTGGCCCTCGCCTTCTCGGTCCTGGGTACCTGGTCGACCTTCGCCCAGGGCCTCTCCAGCGGGCTCACCAGCGGCGGCCCCATCGCCATCTTCTGGGGCCTCTGCCTCGTCGCCGCCTGCAACGTCTGCGTCGCCGTGTCGCTGGGCGAGCTGGTGAGCAGCATGCCTACCGCGCTGGGCCAGGCCTACTGGATCTCGCGGCTGTGGCCCACGCCCACGGGTCGCTTTGCCTCGTACCTGTGCGCCTGGATCAATACCTTTGGCTGGTGGACGCTGTCGGCCTCGCAGCTCGCCTTCATGACCGAGTTCATGCTCAGCATGAAGGTGCTCTTCGACGTCGACTGGACCGGTGCGAGCAAGGGCTGGGTGCTGTTCCTCGTCTACGTCGCCACCACCCTGGCCATGACGGGCTTCAACATCGTGGCCTGTCGCCGGGACACGATCCTGCCCATGTTCAACAACTTCGTGGGCATCTGCTTCGTCGGGTTGTTCTTCATCATCAGCATCACCATCCTCGCCTGCGTGGGCGGCAAGCCGGAGCTGTCGTTCCAGCCCGCCTCGTTCGTCTTTGGCAGGTGGATCAACGAGACCGGCTGGCCCGACGGCGTCACTTGGTTCGTGGGCCTTCTGCAGGCCGCCTACGGTCTCACGGCCTTTGACTCTGCCATCCACCTTGTCGAGGAGATCCCGAACCCGCGGAAGAACATCCCCCGCGTCATCTGGTCCTCGGTCGTGTGCGGCGCCGTCACCGGCTTCATCTTCATGGTCGCCTGTCTCTTCTCCATCCAGGACCTGGACGGCGTGCTGGACGGGCCGACGGGGCTTCCGTTCATGGACCTCCTCAAGCAGACCGTCGGCCTCAAGGGCGGCACCGTGCTCCTGTCCCTCTTCATCATGAACGGCTTGGGCCAGGGCGTCAGCATCGTCACTACGGCTTCACGGCTGACGTGGGGATTCGCCCGTGACGGCGGAATCCCCTGGAGCGACTACTTTGCCAAGGTCGACGAGACGTGGAAGGTCCCCGTTCGCGCTCTGTGGCTCCAGGGCGGCATCATCGCCCTGGTTGGCGTCCTCTACACCTTCGCCTCCACCGTGCTCGAGGCCATCACCAGCGTCAGCACCATCGCCCTCACCATGTCCTACGGCATGCCCATCCTGGTGCTCCTCCTGACGGGCCGCGACAAGCTGCCCCCGGGCGAGTTCTCTCTCGGCCGCTTCGGCCCCGTGATTAACTGGATCTCGGTCGTCTACTGCGCCATCACCACCGTCTTCTTCTTCTTCCCCGGGTCGCCCAACCCCACGGGCACCGACATGAACTACGCCATTGCCGTCTTCGGCGTCATGATGGTGGTGACGCTGGGCTTCTGGGTTGTCAAGGGCCGGTTCACCTATCTGCAGTCCGAGCAGTCGGAGGGACGTGCCGTCTACGAGGACCACACCGATGCGGTTGGGAACATTCACGTTTCGGCGGAGAAGGAGGCGGAGAGCAAGGAGCGGCAGTAGCGTGCCGAGGAACCGGGAGCGGCTGGTTCATCGAGGGTCTATTGTACATTAGTCAAAGTCCCTAGGGATCACATTGGAATATCAACCAACCATCTTTTACCAAACTCTTTCATTCACTTTACCCGATTTTTTCAACACTCATTTAACTCTAGCTGTCAACTTATAAGACAGCGCACGTTTGGCATTCTACTTCTGAGGGGGAACAACATGCCAATTAGTTAACCCTCCTCACTCAACAAGGCCAAATTCTGCCATGACTCTGCGCATCAAAATTGCTCCCATGAAGTCGATCTAAGGTGATGTAAAGTGATGTCAGGAATATGTATAATCATCTCTATCTCACCCCCGTCTCCCCTCTTGCGCAGTAGCGCCTTTACCAGCTACCCCGGTAGTCCCAACCCTGCTCTGTCATCCCACACAGCAATGGCCCAAAAAGTTGCCTATTCCAGCAATTCTTCCACAAGTCCCCATCGCCCCTGGACCAAATCACGCCGACACCGGTCAGATGCACATCTGCCATCCATGTCTGGGGCAGTCTCGCGACAATCTCTCGCTGCGACGCTGCATCGTAGATGATTGTGCCCCAACTGCCAGATCCAGCCAAGCAGACACCGTCGTCTCTCTCGCCGCCGGTCCGGTACCCGGTCCCGGTTAGGTTACTTGGCTTTAGCTTCCTGCTGAGTGACATGGCGTATCTTTGCGCCGACGGTAGCGTCCAAGAGGCTGAAAACCTTGTGTCTTTATCTTGGCTGTTCCCCGCAGTTGTTGCATATTGCCCCGATTCGGTTGGCTTCGTGTCCATCCCGGTCGCTTCCCTCCACGTGCTTCCGAGAATACCTTACCCCCAGCTCCAGCATATAGATGCCGCTATCGTGCAAGTGGAGGACCTCCTGGAACCACAACCACAACCAGAATCCCTCCGAAAATGAGCTTAGACATCCAACTCACAGCCCCCAACGGGCGCAAGTACGTCCAGCCCACGGGGCTCTTCATCAACAACCAGTGGGTGAAGTCGTCCGACGGCGGCAAAATCGCCAGCATCAACCCTACGTATGTCCACCCAGCCCTCGTCCTGTGCCTCTTTTCGTCGCTAACCCTCGACGCTTGAAGAAACGAGCAGGAAATCGCCTCCGTCTACGCCGCGACGTCTCAAGATGTCGACCGCGCCGTCCGCGCCGCGAGGAATGCCCTGCGCAACCCCACGTGGCGCGATCTGCCCGCCACCGACCGTGGAAAGCTGCTGAACCGCCTCGCCGATCTGGTTGAGGAGAACCGCGAGACGCTAGCTACCATCGAGACTTGGGACAACGGGAAGCCGTACCAGGTTGCGCTGAACGAGGATCTCGGCGAGGTCGCTGAGACGCTTCGCTACTATGCTGGGTTTGCGGACAAGGTGTTTGGCCAAGTCATCGAAACCAGCGGAGACAAGTTTGCGTACACCGTTCGGGAGCCGGTTGGCGTTTGCGGACAGATCATTCCGTGAGTTTGGCCTCTGCATCCTTGCGACCAGTTCGACATGGACCCAAAAGACTGACAAGTTCTTTAGGTGGAACTATCCCTTGTCCATGGCCGCGTGGAAGCTGGGCCCTGCGCTGGCATGCGGCAACACTGTCATCCTCAAGCCCGCCGAGCAAACGCCGCTGTCCATCCTCTTCTTCGCCAACCTCGTCGCCAAGGCCGGATTCCCGCCTGGTGTTGTGAACGTTGTCAACGGGCTCGGCACCGTCGCCGGTGCCGCTCTTGCGGCTCACACCGGTGTTGATAAGATCGCCTTCACTGGATCTACGCCGACTGCGAAGCACATCATGAAGGCGGCCAGCAACAACCTGAAGAACATCACGCTAGAAACAGGCGGCAAGAGCCCTCTGATTGTGTTTGATGATGCCGATATTGACCTCGCTGCCTACTGGGCCCATGCCGGAATCATGTCAAATCAAGGCCAAATCTGCACAGCGACCTCGCGCATCCTCGTGCAGGATAGCGTCTACGACAAGTTCATGACTGCCTTCCGATCGCAGGTCAAGGAGATCTCTAAGATCGGCGATCCCTTCGACGAGAAGACCTTCCAGGGCCCTCAGATCACAAAGGCCCAGTACGAGCGCATCATGTCATTCGTAGAGGTCGGGAAAAGCGAGGGCGCAAAGCTAGAGCTCGGCGGAGTACCGTTCAAGAAGACCGGCGACGGCAAGGGCTTCTTCATCGAGCCTACTGTGTTCACTGGCGTAACTCCCAAGATGCGAGTGTTCCAAGAGGAGGTTTTCGGTCCGTTTGTCGTGGTTACCAAGTTCAGCTCACAAGAGGAGGCTATCAACCTTGCCAATGACACGCAATATGGACTGGGAAGTGCCATCTTCACCACGAACCTGACGAGGGCCCACCGCGTGGCCAAGAGAATCGAGGCAGGAATGGTCTGGATCAACTCTAGCAACGACAGCGATTGGCGGATTCCTTTTGGTGGTGTTAAGCAGAGTGGCATCGGGAGGGAGCTCGGTGAGGCTGGCTTGGCTGCTTACTCCAACATCAAGGCGGTGCACGTCAACATTACGTCGAAGCTGTGAGCTAGCGAGGAGACGCGTGAAACTGAGATGCAGGTCGATGTACTATACCGTGGGCAGAGCTGGGAGCAAAAACTAGGGCTTGGAATTGAGCGTGGACCAAGGCATCGTGTCGGTATGGCATGATTTTAATGCGCTTTTGGTACTCAAGAATATTCAATTGGCTAAAATTTCATCAAATTGAATTCTACAGCCAAATAATACAGTGTTCGAACCTTGATTTGAGTTACTCCTAGATTGTACCCGAGCTTGAGATACAGCTGTTGTGTCCTCTGCATTGTGCAATGCTTAGTCTACATGACTCTTCTAGTAACGCCATGGGCTACATACAAATACCCAAGAGAAAAATCTCCCATGACATTTGCTAGGGGATAGTTGGGGCTTGCTTCGGAGTAGAAGCCAAGCGCAGGACGGCTAGGAAGAGAGCTAACTTTCAGCCATGCAAGTAGGCTACGTTTAACAAATATTCGGAACCCGGATATTGAATCTAGAAGGGTGAACATCAGAGATTGACAGAAATTGCTCAAATGCAAAGAAACTACTCCCACGACCTTATCTTTTCATTAAAGACCCAGCAATTCATGAAGGCCATCACGATGCTGATGTGATATGTCAGATAGAGTCCGAGATGTGGATCCTGTTAGGCAGATGTCTAAGCGAGTCTTGTCCAAGGACCAACACGACCTAAACACCGACTTATCTCCAATTCCCCGTCCACGTCCCTGTTCACGATGTAGCCAGACGTGTCGCTGCCTGGAAAGCTGCAGCTTCAATTGCGTCCTGCGGAGCTTCTGCCTGCCCAGCCACCGCGCTGTCATATGACTGCGACCTGTCCCGTCATTTCGACCAGGAGTGGTGGATGAGACGAAAGAGTACTTAAAGTCAGCATCTACCGTTTAATTTTGACACAAACGCATCAACACACAAAGCCTGCTTTTCCAGCCTCCCTCACTTCAAACAAATCGCCTTCATGCGCCTTAGTTACGGTCCACAGCCCAAAATGAAGTACCCCGGATTCGGTCTTGATCTCCGTTATCACGACCAATTCCAGAGCTCGCAGCGCCTCTATCCCATCGGCGTTCACACCAACTGCTATGGCGCTAAGTCCGAGATGCTCCTCGTCCGCGAGGTTGCCATGATGATTGTCATGGATCGCCTGTCCGACAAGCCCGACTGGCATCTCAAGGTCTTTGACGATGCCATTGTTAAGAAGTGGACCGAGGAGGCCCTGGCTCTGCCCGTCGAGGACATGTACGACGAGATTGTCAGAGGCAAAATGGAAGTTGACGGCGATGGTACCGGCGATTCAGAACAGGGTGGGTATGGGTTTCCGAAGAGGCTCAACTCTCTCCTCGACAAAGAGTGTCTCGACTACGTGAGAACGATACTGTATCCTTTTCCCGTTGCAGTCGCGCTAACCCTTGTCACAGTGCATCAAGGAGCTGCGTGCCAAAGCCGAGTACTTCAAGAAGACGGGCGTGATTCCAACTTTGGATGCCGCAGCGTCGGTGGCCAAGTCCGACGCCCTTGTGGACGCTGGGCTCCACGATGCACTCCGCGCTGCCTTTGCCAAACTCAAGGACGAGCAAAAGGACGATCCGGACTGGCATCCTCGCACCAATGGCAAAGTCCAAGACCTCGTTCATCCTTCCCTGTACCCCCTTGTCTACGGCAGGTCACGGGTATTCGAAGAAGAGGTCGTAGACGTTGACAATGCCATCGACAAATGGGCCGGTAGTGGCGACGTCATCCCTCAACTTGAGCCCGACATCAAGCGCACGGGTCGGCAGCCATGGTCCAGATGGTCCAGTAGCGATCATACTACGAGCATAGGTGGGAGCAGGGTGCACCCTTCGTACTGGTCGACGAAGTATCAGTGGCTGCCCGCCAACGTCAAGTTCCAAGACGACGGGACCGTCAAGTTCACGAGCTACATCAACAACCTCCACCCCGGCAAGCACCGGGATATATATGGCACCATCGAAAAGCTCATTGAAAAGTCTCTCCCGGCCTGGGATCTCTGCCTTGCGCAGTATCGCAACTACAATCTGGTAGGCGCGGGCAGAACAGAGTCTCGCTTCCCACAGCCAGAGAATCCAGAGTAGGCCTCAAATATGCGTCAAGTGCAAGATCATTGCTGATTGAAATTAGTGACGAGAACGAGGAGAACTGGACCCCGCCATTCGACGAGGTCGTGGTGCCAGAAGGCGCATTCGAGAATGAGGAGGATGACGACGTCGAGGAGGAGGATGAAAACGGCAATCATTACTCTGGAACCCCTAAGCAGATCCAGTGGTACAAGACCCGGCGACCAGTCCAGCCTGCACCTCCCAAGTTCAAAGCCTGGGACTACGAGGTCAAGGAAGGCGACTACCTGAGGGAGCAGTTCAACGAAAACGGTCTCCAAATCATCGTGAAGATGGCCTCCATCGAACTCACGCCCGACAAGCCCGCGTTTCCTCCCGGCGGCTGGCACGTCGAGGGCCAGATGAACGAGCACATCGTCGGCACGGCGCTGTACTATCTGGACTCGGAGAACGTCACGCCCAGCCATCTCCAGTTCCGCATGCAGACCGACAGCTACCAGGACGACTGGGAGGTGGGCCAAGGAACCTTTACGTGGATGGAACAGGTCTACGGCACCAACCTCGGGTCTGGCTCCGGCGGGACATGCCTCCAGAACTACGGCAGCGTGAAGACCAAGGAGGGCCGACTGCTCGCCTTTCCGAACGTCTTCCACCACCGCATCAGTCCCTTCCAGCTGAGAGATCCCACCAAGCCGGGCCACCGCCGTTTCATCGCGCTGTGGCTCGTAGATCCCTTCACCCGCATCCTCAGCACCGCCAACGTACCGCCGCAGCAGCAAGACTGGTGGCTGGAACGGGCCTTCGGCGACCTGAGCGACGCCGACGCCACCAAAGTCCCGCAGGCCATTGCGAACCTCATCCTGGAAAAGGCCCCGGGGTACCCCGGGCTGGAGGCGGTCGGTCGAGCGGGACTGGGGCTCCCCGCAGAGCTGATGGATCTCGTGCGGGACGGGTTTGGGGATGCGCTTCCCATGTCGCCTGAGGAGGCGAAGAAGCACCGCTTGGAGCTGATGGAGGCCCGTACGGCGTTCCAGGACGAGGCGAGAGAGAAGTGGGAGTAAGTAGAGTACAGCTTTTGCGAGCACTAGCAGAGGATAGTCTAAGTCAGATAGTGACAGGCCAGACAAATGAGGGATATCTACAACGACAACGCCCGTTCCCACGCTGATGCCACCGAGGGTGACATCACTCAGCTGTCGATCACCTTCTCCAACACTCCACTTCGTGGGAACTCGCCCCGGAAGGATTGCCTCACCCCAAGAAATACAACTTGGGGTCCCCGCATAAATCTCCAGAGTCCCCGCGTTTCGTCGCATTGTTACCCCGATGGTGTCGACTCGTGTCGAGTCCTCGGGACAAGTCCCCCGACTGCTTCGGGTGTGCCGGGACGCTATACATTACGTAGTAGGTGCGTGGAGGAATAAAAGGGCATTTGCCGCCGATTCAGAAAAAAAAAATCCATCCTTTCATGTAAAAGCAAACCGCAGCTATGGCTCTATGGAAACACAACTTCCGCGGCAATGCCCTCGTCACGGCTGTCACGCTGGCTTCGTGCCAGGCATTCCTCTTGCTTGGATTTGACCAAGGTATGCCAAGAAAGGTCGCTTTAGCCTCGTATTCTAACCAAAAAAGGCGTCATGGCAGGAATCATCGGTGCCGACAACCGGTTCGGCCGAGACTTCAACCACCCCGACGCCGACATGCAGGGCAACATCACGGCGCTGTACGACATTGGCTGCGTCCTGGGCTCTATTGCTTGTCATTGGAAAAGGAATATGGACAATTGCCTGTTCCTGTTCACGTCCCATCTCACTCATCCTCATCTAGATCTGTTTCCTCCAGGTCCTCTTCCAAATCGGAACCACTAAAGTCCACTTCAAGATCATCCTCATTCTCATCCACCTCCTCCAAATCCATCCTATGCAGTTGAGCATTGAAGGGCCTTGGCCTGATGCTTTCGTCTGCCCATTCAAGCGGGATTTGGACATCAAGAAGTTGGTCTTTGAGGTTTTGATAGTATGCCTCATGGAAGTCATTCTTGAAGTAGTTACTAGACCGTGTTTCGATCAGTATGTTATTGTCATTATCGACGCGGTCAAGGAGTCTGGTTGGATGTTGTGGCCATCCTGTGCGCATTTGCCGTCTATGCACCCTATGTGCAACAGCGAAGGTAAGAGGGTTGCCACTTTCGATGTCGAGTGGCAGTCCTAGGAACTCGGTATACTTATAGTGTACATTCCATTTTTCTTCCGAGTCTTTGGCGATAAGGACCATAGAGCCGACACACACCTGAAAGATGCATTCGAGGAAGATGGTTATCGGAGTATCCTCTGTCGGCCAGTGTGAGTTGCACATATCGGTCATCCTGGTAACCCTGGATACCATGAGGCGAAGGCAGTTGTACCAGCTCCAGTCGGCGGGCATAGTGTCTGGATGCGCAAAGTAGGGGCAGCCATCGGTCGCGCGGGGGAGATTGATCCCTGTCCACTGCTCGATCTCCTCGGTTATAAAGATGATATGAGTTCGCTGAGCCTCCCACTCATCGCGGAGAGTCGTAGTCATAACACAACTGCCTTGAATGTAAGGGGGCGGGGGCGGTATTGGACTTCCTGGGCGTAGCTTTCCCGAGACCCATTCCTCTTTCCAGTAGTCTAGTTGCTCGGGACTGGGTTGGAGTAGTAGTCGACTCCTTACCGTCCATGGTACCTTGCGTCGAATGGCTGCAAGCCGTCGACAGTCTGCCACAAGCTCCCTTTGTACTTGGTTAAGCTCCTCCATCTCTTGTCGTTTTCCGGCCCGGGTATGTGGTTCTAGGGCTAGGTATTGATGGTAATATACTGAAACCTTTGACAGGAAGATCGGAAGATGGATCTGCTTGAGGTAGTTCAAGCCCAAGGGCGTCAAAGCAAGATTGCCAGCAGAGTGGACGAATACCTGGCCTGAATGGTGTAAGCCAAAGGGGAAGATGGCATCAATACTCATCGTGTCAGGATGAGATCCTTGTGGGGGGGGCTGCAGCCGTCTTGCAGTATACTGGTTGGGGTATGTTGTGCCCTGCTCGTCCTTCAATGAATCGTTGACCCACAATAACATCGCTTGCATACTGTCTTCGAGGATAGCCGAGCCAATCCCTAGACTCCCTTTTCCATTGGCATGCCGCATCTCGTCCCGCCTGATATCTAAGAGCTTCTGCCTGCCATGGTTTTGAGACGCCGAAAAAGAGTAAGGGTACTTGGTATAGCAACGCTCACACGCTCGGAGACCTGATGCTGAGTGGAGCTCAAGAAAAGCACATGGTGTTGTGTCGCCACACAAGCCGCAAGAGTGAGCCGAGCCGACCTCATCAACGGTACAGGTGCAGAAGCTTGTTGGAGTCTCGCCTGAGGTGATCCTGTAGTTGACCTGATCTGCGGCTCGAGCCAGCGCCATCCATGTGCTGCGCAGATCGTTGGTCTCTACCCATACAGCATCCGCAGCGTGCCTCAGGGGATTCATCCAGCTGTAATCGGCAGATTGGAGCCGAATCATGGGCCATTTTTCGTTCTCTCTCAAGCAACGAAGCCGAGCTGGAAGCCGTATTACCCTGAATAGGACCTTGTTTCGTTCAGCTACCCAGAGGGCCCCCCTTCCATATATGGTAGTAATGGACGTAGATCGCTTCTCTATCAAGAATGGTCGTTGTACATATGCAATAAAGTCTTTTACCTCTGATATAGGCTTAAATAGTGACTTCGTCCGTAACCACTTCGCAGAACATAGGCGTACGAAACGTTCTGCCGCTTGAACTCCATTTCTTTGACCTTCAGGTATCTGACTCATGTCGATCATACAGCTATCCGAGCCATCAGCTGCTGGTTCTTCAACAGGGTTAACAAGCGGTGAGGCAAAAGCGAACCGAATGCTGCGGCTCTCAGGGGTATCAGGAATCAGGCTATATGAATTGATATGATTATCAGCCACAATAAGTTTATACCTCATGCCTTCAAGTGTTTGTGGATCGATATAGTAGAGGGCAGAAGTAACCCTGATCCTTTTATCAGGCGTAAGGTTATGGCCAGGAGCGAAGAAACGTAGAGGCTTATCTGGAAGGGCACTATGCTGTGCAGCAGAGAATAGAGCACGAACAAGTGTTCGTGGCATTCTAACGTGGGACCCCTCTGGGAGTGAGATAGCATTGATGTCTGGCCATCTGTTCAAAGCATCCACGAACTTGCGACAGATAGCGGTTGCTTCATCGTGGGTGAATCCAGCCCTCTTAAGGCGAAGAAAGATCCGAGTATCTTGTTCCTGCGTCCCACGAAGTTCCCAAGTTCTTGGCATAGTCGTCCCACGATCTGGCCCTTCAACAATCTCAACCTGGTAGTTTCGTCCTGTCTGTAGATCGAGCTTTTCGTAGACAAAGGCAAAGGGGTCTCCATCGCTTTCGTCCATATGCGCTAAGGTTGAAGAAGGTCCAGGTGCCATTTCAGGTTGTCCCTGAAGCATCTCTCTGAACTTACTCTCATACCGTCCTACCGTAGACTCGAGTTTACGGAAGCGAGAGGCAAGCGTTTTCTGTTTGCGTGAGGGCGGCGGACCCCAGGGATCGATGGGCGCGGCAGAGGGACCGGCAACAGAGGCGATAGAGGGACTCGCGCCTACATCGGCGAGATACTTCCGTTTGAGAGAGCGCTGCGTGGAGGGTGTCGGGAGAGGGGCGACAGATGAAAGGCTATGTGTCTGTCGGGGTTGGCTCAAGGGTGTCTTAAGCACTGGGACTGTAGAAACGGTTAGTACGACCGTCCCAGAGGCCGATTTGCAAGGGGGACTGGTACTATGACGGAGTGAGCGACGGGGCGTCTGGGTACCCAGGCGAAAAGAAGACTCTGCAAAAAACCCAGCATATTCGTCTTGTTTAGTCTCCTCTGGGAGTAACTCGTTATCGCCATGCGGTTTTGTCGATGGCAGGACTGAATCTATGTCGCCGTTGTCGAGATCCTTGCCTTTCTTGTTGCCACGACGGACCTGACGCCTGGGAGGCAGTGATTGAGGCGAATCGTCGGCGAAAGGGTTCTCGTACTGGGCGGCAATGTTGCTGGATGCCCTGGACGCAGCCGCTCGGCGCGGTCTAGGGGCGTCGTTTCCGGAGGGCGCCATCGTGTCTGGAAGGCTAGAGAAGAGAGAGACTTGTCGTGGGATCGCCGGATGTCCCTAACAAGACCGACCGGAGCACGGATTCGAATGTTTCGGACTCCTCTTCAGACCCTGAGATGCGTGCAAGCACAACAACAGAAGCGTCACCCCTAGAGGCGACGCTACCAAGGACTTTAGAGAAGCCTACGCAAACGAAGAGCCGGCAGCGATGGTATACGGAAACGGCGGAGGAAACGACGGCGATGGCGACGGCGGCGGCGACAATGACAGGGCGAGCAATCTGCAGACAACGTCTGCGGCGGGAGGCGGCGACGAGAGCGACAATGGCGGCGGCGACGGCGTTGGCGACGATGCTGGCAACGACAACGAGAACGACATTGGCAATTGGGAAACCGGACGAGAAAGGCTTCTGGAAAATGTGTGGTAATTTCTTTTGTGCACTTCTAGCCCTAATATTGTTGTTTCTTGACGGTTAAAGAAGCAGTGGTAATCTAAAGGATGCTTCGTTCCTTCCGAATTAGGAAAGTATACCAGTAGGTAGTTAGTGATGTGAGAGATACCCACGGCGGCGATCCAGCAACAACACATGCAGCCAAGGCTGGAGCCCTCGTTGAGGTTCTTTCCTGCTAGTAACCTGACAGCTGACCTACGAGATATGGAAGAACACAGCGAAGTGACCCAGATCACATTAAGGCCGCAGAGACAACATAGCGGAGAGTATAGGCCAGCTGGGTCACCCTCTAAATTACTCCTCCTCACTAGTGCCTCAGCCATATCCTCATTGTCATCATTGTCCTCCTCCTCCTCCTCAGGGAGGTCCACACCAGGCTTGCCACTGTTAGTACAACTACGTGTATATTGTGTAACTAACTAAGCTAGGAAAAGGGGCGGAACGGCGAGTCCCGAAGTGGACCGCTGTTGTCGCTTGATGCTTAGCATGTGAGCGGAAATGTGGATGGTGGCCGATAGCCGGCCTGGCGCGTGGACTCAACAACAGCCACACATTTTCTAGATTGAGTTTTCCAGCCAATGCTATTAGCTTAAATGAAGATAACGCGCAACCAGAACGTCACCCTGTTGACCCAATAGTGCTTATTGGTTTCTCGTGCATTTAATTCGCAGATACTCCTGCTTATTTCAACCACTCAAATCGCGCCCTAAATGATCGCGTTAGTTTCTTCGCGTCAGTTCCTCAAGACTCGCGTCTTGACTTCTTTCTTCTCACAACTCCAACTCCAACTCCAGCGCTTCCCGTGTCACCGCATTTGGTGAACCCCCTCTTCTTCGCGCTTGTTTCTAGACGTTTTCGATAGACTTCGTGTCTATCCTCTTTTTTTTCCGCTACCCTACTTGCGTTGGACGCTTACCGAAGGGACGTTTTCACGGCTTTCTGTTTACGACTGACGATTTCAAAGTTCCCTCGTCGTCGCCTCTAGGGGGGACGACACTTTTCCCTGTGCTTGCACATAAAAGGGGTTCCGAGAAGTTGTCGGAAGTACCAGTTGGCTGTGGGTTCGTCCGGGAGGTTAAGTGGCTGACCGCGAGACAACGAGGGCGCGAGAAGTCGCCATGTCCCAATCAACCACCGAGGCCGACAACGCCCCTCGCCGGGGCACCGAATCTGAGTCTCCTGCCGCGATCGACGAAGCTACCTCGACTCCCACTGCAGCTGTCTCTGTCCCTGTCGCCGTCTCTGCCTCCGCCTCCGCCTCCGCCTCCGCCCCCTCCAATCCCCCTGCTGTCCCTGGTTCCACTGTCGCGAGCAAGAACTGGGTGAGGCCCTGTGCTGTCATGATCGGGTCATAGGATGGCTTCATCTTAGGCGGCAAGACTCTTGGTGTTGAGACTGTCATCGATGTCAATTTGAGGTCGTTCCGGGCTCCCGACACCAATTCTTGGATGGGATTTCAGCTTATGTTTCCTCGTGGGAAGAACAATGAGAATGATGGTTTCGGTCAATGCCATGAGTGTGAGTTCTAAACTCTATCGTGTTTGTGTATTTGACAAACTGCTAACCTTGTATAGTCGTCCTGAGCGGAAGCAAAGGAAAGCAAGCTGCTCCCTCCGACACCCTCACAATCACCGTCAAGTTTCTTTGCGGCGGATTCGAGTACTCTATCGGTGAAGTCCCTGAACCACTTCGGGAACGGCTCACAGGAGACAAGCTAGCAACGCTTCATATCTCTCTGAAGCCAGGGTCTAGGGTCACGATCGAGGGATACGGCTTGCCCTTCTCCAACGCCCAAGTCCCATGTGACGGGTGGCTCAACCACAACAGCGCCATAACCGGCGATGAGACATTGCTGAACTTTTTGGAGCAGAAGGAGTTTATGCTTGTCGTGCCTGTGTTTCCCAAAATCTTGGAAAACCTGTGGAGCGCAAGCCTGACGTTGATGCCAGAGCCAATTGTCTACCCCTACGGGGACCAGCACTTCTGGGACGTGACGCGGTACAATGACATGCAGCAAGACATGAAGGGCAAACAGTTCGCGCCAGCCTTGACCTTTGACGACGATAATTCGCACGTCGCAGTGTTGACGCAGTCCGTGGTCCAAGATGTCATGTGGGTTGCCCGAGACGCCGCTGAAATCTTTGCCACAAAGTTCCGGGCATACTTCGTGTGCTTCAAACAAGACCTTGACCTGAACACGGACTACGAATTCCCGTCAAGGTACCTCGCCGTCGTTCCCCTGACGCAGGAGTTCCGTGAACGGTACGAGTCAGCCTGGGGTCGGCTCACGAACAAAGGCAGCTCTCTCATCCTAGTTTCCCACGATGGCATGCAGCACATCGACACCCCGGAATTGCATGACCCACGAGAATGGCCAGATATGGTGAATGCAGCCGCGACTTGGGATGCCGACATTATGGAATATCCTGCTGGAATCGATGAGCTGCAGACACACGACCTCGGCGAGTACGATCTCGTACTCTACGTTTGTCGACGCCCCCCTCCAAAGGCTAGAAAAGGTGCGCTGTTGCCTCCTGTGCCAACGTTCAAGACCCGCGATGCCGCAAAAGCCGCGTTCCAGGACTGGGATGCTGTCTCTCTGTTCCTCGACCCGCAGCTGAGTGACAGTAAGAGGAAGGTCGGCGCCGTTTTTTGCTTTGATAGCAAAGCCCTGCCAACCAACCCTGTGGCCCTTGGTATTTGCACCGAGGGTGAGAAGTATGACGGTAGTTGGACAGATCGCCCGATTCCCGACCAAGTCAAGTTTAACATGAGCCTGCATCGCGATCTTGTCCGGGGCACTGGCTTCTACAATACCATGAGGCACAGTGCGGAGTCTGCAGACACTGGAACACCCACCGCTGAGGGACTCCTGACTGCTCTGGGGTCTATGTACTTGGAAAGCGACGTCGGTACACCAGTGCCTATGCGCCTGCGACCCCTCCCCGTGGTGAATCTGTTGGCCGTCGACCTAAGCTACCGCGACGCTCTCATGGAGGAGGTGAATCCCGTCGATCGCCCTCGGTTCATCGAGTACATGACCTACGCGAAACTGGGACTTGGCATCATGACCGCGGTAAGTCTTCTCGCTTGGGATGGTTGCGGCCTGTACTAACTTGCATCAGGGGCCTGGCTTTGGCAAGACGACCCTGATGGCCGTGGCCGCGCTTGGCATGACCGAGAGCTTCCGCAAGCTCTACGCAAGCGCCCCTACCCACGTCGCTGTGGACAACTTCGCCGCCCGCATCGACCGCGTCAGCTCACGAGTGGTTGATCGCTACAATCAGGGCAAGAGCGTCGACGATCCGACCCGTGCTCGTGGCAAGATTGTGGTCCGGGGCTACAGGCCAGATGATGAGCTCCGAGCGTTTCGCAAACTGCTGGAGAACCCCACAGATGGCGACATATCTGTGTTTTCGACTTCAGGAGGCAAGTCAAAGTGGAAGCTCAACCTATCTCTCGCCTACTGGCTTCTGATGGTGCTTGGCTCCCCGGCTGTTCGTGGCCTCGGCCCAGACGATAGCCCGGCGCTCCACCGAGCTCACAACGGCATCAAGAGCGCGCGGCATTTGGCGAAGCTCCGAGGGGTGGCAACCGGGGCGATCCCATATGCCGACTTCAAAGGTGACGTCGAGGCTAGCGATAAGTCCCTCATTGGGATGTTGAAGAGGATCCTCCACTCCGCCGATATCGTTTGCACAACTGCCTCGCTGTCATCCAAGAACCCATACATGGACTGGAAGGAGGACGTGGCCCAGTGCATTGCGGTCGACGAGGCCGCCAACATGCAGCGCCCAGACCTGCTCACCGTCTGGGGCAATACCCTCCTGCCTTGTATGCTTGGTGGGGACGACAAGCAGCTCCAGCCTGCTGTCATGACAGTCGACGAGAAGGATGGGGCAGGCAACTACCTAAACCGCCATCCCGGAGACGGCCAGATGTCACCTCTGCTATTCTTCAAGGCGAATGGTTGGCCTGTCTTCCGCCTCCGCACTCAATTCCGCATGGCCACCGGGTTGTTCGACCTCTGCCACCGGGAGGTTTATGCCGATCTGCCCTTCGAGTATGGGCCTGGCTGCAAGGTCGACCTCCCTCAGCATGCAATCGGTGTGGCGCTGGAGTCATTCCTCAAGAGCACGTACCCGGGCTTGACGTCTCCACTGGCCGGTACCATGGAGCCGGTCTTCTTCCACTGTGAGGGTACCCGGTGCATCCGTGACAAGGCCACCAGGTCGAAGATGAATCCTGGGCAAGTCAAGGTCGCGCTTGACTTCCTTGTCGACTTTGTCAAGACCGCTAAAGTGGACCCCTCCAAAGTGGTTATCATCTCGCCGTACAAGGCCAATGTCGCAGTAATCGAGCGCATGCGGAAGAAGCAGTCGGCGTACTCAGTGCTTGAGTCGATGGAGGAGGCAGCTACCATCGATTCATTCCAAGGCCGCGAGGGAGACATCGTGGTCGTCATCATGGGCACCACACAAGCAGTCGGCCCTGGATTCACGACAGACGTAAACCGGCTTAATGTCATGCTATCCCGCCAGAAGAGTGGGCTCGTGATTTTCGGCGACATCGACGTCCTTGCTGGAAGGGGCAAAGGAAAGGACAAGGGCAAGGGCAAGGGCAAGGCCAAAGCCAAGGGAAAAGCCGTCCAGGTACTGGGAAATGATGGGCAGACACACTTTCTGACGGCTGTGATGCTGCAGAGAGTGTATCAGGGGTTCAGTGAGAAGGGTCGCATGATCACGATCTCTGCTAGCAAGCAGATTAAGCTAGTCCCTAGTAGAGTTATTATCATATAATACTCCTTCCTGTGCCATGGTTTTATCCATCGGAAATCAACACGACCCGTATACGGACTCGCATGCAAGCTATCGCATCGGGCTGGAACTGGATGGCTGTTTTTGCCGTGGTCAAGATCACCCCGATCGCTTTTGGTGGGTCCTACAGTGCCGGTGCGGTTGAAAAGTCACTGACAGACGATAGAAAACATTGGCTGGCGGACCTTTATCGTCTTCGCAGCCCTTAACGCAGTCTTCATTCCGATGGTGTACTGCTTTTACCCTGAGACCAAGGGCATTGAACTAGAAGACGTGCCGCTCCTATTCGCTAAGGGTGGATTTACCGGAGGTGTTTTGACGTCCAAGGGCGGTCGGACCGTGCAGCCCCATCAGCATGCACAAGAGAGGCACCTTGATGGCGACGTGAAGGACGAATATGAGATGAACGAGGTAGAGAATGCAGGCTAGGCATATTCTGGGGAAAGGGTCGACACAACGTCATCTCGATCCTGATGTCCTTTCTTGAGACTGTCCTCAGGTAGCTATTCCAACGCAAAGACAAGTATAGGAGAAAAATGAAGAGTCTAAATAAAGGGAATGGCAATTTTGTAGCCCACTTCAGCCATATTAGGACCTAAACCATGTCTTTCTTTCATAGCATTTAGCCAGAAGTGTGACATATGCATTAATATCTATATGGTCCCCCAATTACGATTACAGGCCTATGTACATTGCTTTTATCTCTAAAACCACTACATTAAGCGCTAATTCCAGACTGCCGCACCTACCCTTGACTGTCCATCAGCCCTGAGCCCTTATACGACAGCGATTACTTCTCCTATAAACCAGGGGAAATGTGGCTGAGGCGGTTGATAATCCCCTCAGTAAAAAGTAGCGATATCTTATTTGCAGAGTAAGACATGAAATCGTCTACTCTCAAGGGTAGGTGACTTGGGGTCGATAGGCTCTTGCACCCGTACATCACTTCGAGTTTAGGTGGCCTCACTGACACTAAGCCCTACCCTAACTACCCTACACGGTGCTACCACTAATCAGTAATATATTGACAGCTATGGTCTCCCGCATTCAAGCCCAATTAAATGACTGCTAAACACCATGCGTTCTTTCAGGTTTCCCAGTATATCTGTCTAGTGCATCACTTCTCCGCTCCTGTTCTGGAATGTCGATTGGGTATAAAATACGCCGTCGACCCTAACAGCATCGAGGCTGAAGACTTTCAGATTATCACAGCCCTTGGTGGTTTACCCAGTGAGCAACTGACGTAGCGAGGCAAGGCCGCATGAGCCGTATAATTACCCATGTTTCGGCCGGCATCTCACTACTTAAATCTGTATTATTAGTTGGCTTATAATTCAAGGCCTCAGCTAGGATGCAAAGATCATGATTGTTCCCTAGTAAGATCCGTGGTTAAGCATTGTGTCTAAGCCTACGTAAGAGGTGAATATTAAGATACGGTCAGGCCGGTTCTGTAATCAAACCCTGGGACAAGTCCACGGGTCTCCCGAGTCCGAATTAGATGGCGCACAACCCCATTAGTATGCAAGTATTCTAACCTCTCCAATGACTCACAGCTCCATAAAAGGATGCAACCGACCAACTCACATACTTATAGGTACCGAGTTCGCGTCCCACATCCCGACCCGGATAGCATGCGATATGTGACCTTATCAGTTTGGCATCCGAAACGAAGCTGAAATGTCTCGTAGTGACGAGAACTGCATGCTCAACTGTTCTAAGCCGGTGCATTGCTATCCACGTGTGCCCTCGCCAGCAATTCAACGATCTCTTCACTGGCGCGGAGAGACACCAGTTGGCTAGCCACTGGAATATTCCACGACCTTTTCTATTTTTTATAAAGAGATTGCCGCGGCATCAAGATAAGTTGTCATGAGGCGGTCTGGGACACACTTGTGGCTTTCTTCTGATTGACTGAAAGCTCGGCCGTTGTTTCCCTTTGGCGTTACCGCTAGTACTGCTAGAACTTGAGTGATAGTGTCGGCATATTCGTATTCTTCGCCAATGTAGGCTAGTGAGCGAAGAGTTTCTGTCATCTGTGTGAGCTACTATTCTTGTCTAATGAGTTTTCCCAGCGAAAATCCAATTCTGGAGACATGTCGAGTCGTACAGTAGCATAAAAAGTGACACACCTAGTAACTGGAGTATTTGACGGTCCCAGCACGTCAGAATGCCGACAACTACTCCAAGTTGCTTCACAAGACGACTCGAAAATTGAACTTTAAAATCAAAATATTAGCCGCCAAGTGTGTTCTGTTACCAGCAGATAGAGCGGAAGCAATATCTCTGCGTCGGCTCGTCAATTCCTGGCGTCGCAGTGATCACTTGCAGCGTCGTCTTGTAACAGATCAGTTGTCAGTAACGGGATGCGGGACGAGCAGCTTCGGACGGCAATTTGCGCAACACGTTGCGCATATTGCGAATTGGAACTCCAGACGATGCCACGCCGGATGCAACTGGCCCGTCATTCGTGACAAGAATTGGCAGAGAAGCAGGTTTTGTGAAACTCCTGCCTTGGCGACATAAGATTACGGGACCACGACGAAAGATTCAGAACAAGCCACGCGAGAAATCCATTACGTACTTTATAGCCTATCCGAACGGCCCACTGCATCTCGATGGGAACGCTGTCTGGCATCTGCACCCCTGGACACCGACGTCTCACCAATCATACCTCGGTGCCGTAGTGAAATAGGACTTCACTTGCGTCTGCAATAGGCTCGCCCGTGTCATTGCTACGCTTCGAAGCGGTTAGTCGCTCCGGGGAAGCCTAGGCTAGCGGAGCGGACGCGGTATTGGGCGTCTCGTAATGCACCTGCTATTCCCGAACAGGGGCTAATGCTCCGAGGGGATCGATCTGGGGTTTGGGGAAGCTTAAGCATAATTTTGATGATGCTAATACCTCCTTACGCGGGGTTGTGGGTTTCATCTACTGTCTCTCTTTATACTTTTTGGTTTGCACATTCATACCTAATAGACTAGTCTTCCTCTAATTCAGTTATTCGTCAAGCAGTCATAAGTCCGTCTTTTTAGTGCATTTCCGCTTAGAATCGTAATATCGACCACGTCCTGGAAGAGTGATTTCAGGTGACTTAACACTGTGGACTAAGACGTGGCCGCGCGTCCTCCTCCGGCCAAGGCAAACATGACGGAGGCTGGGAAGGGAAACGAGACGGTTTCAACAGCCAAAGAAGTAATAGGCGTCTCATTATTTGTCTCACAAATCCCGCCGCGGGCTTGGCTTTCACATTTCCCGACGCCGGTCCGCTGCAATTGGCCGGCTATTTGCCATTCAAACTGGGCCCTCGCTTGTGGTTTCACAACTCCAAATTCGACCCCCTGACTTGGCAGCGGCAATGGCAGAAGGAGAAATTGGACGAGATTCGTGTTGTCAGGTGTCAGCCTGCGTCCAGAAGAATCTCTTTAAGTCATTCCGTTTCTGCCAAAAGTTCCTTGCAGTTCCCCCCCAGGTCTATTTTGCGAACCGATGACAGCTTCGCATTTTCGCTCACTGTCCTCTTGCCCTGGTGGCGCTTCTGGTTCTCTTGCCCTGGCGGCCCCATTGATTCTTCACTTTGCCTAATAGATAATTTTGTTTCTTTGCTCGCTTCCACAATGTCTCTCGTGTCCTGTCCAGTTTCCGGCTCCGTGGGCGGAGCGTGCCCGGTCGGCGGCGGGAACCCTTCTAATCGCTCCCGGTCCAGTAGCACCCGGGGGCCTCGAGGATGCTCGTTTTCTGGGTTTTCTCAGTCTGGAGACTTGCATGCTGCATTTGATGTGAGTTACACTTTAGTGCCTAGCAGTTGCGAGGCTAACGATAGTAGATCCCACGAGGCGTTGATGCCGGAGAATGGCTTCGGATGAGGTACGCCAGCGTGAAATAGCTACTGAGGAAGAGAAACTAACTATAGGTCCAGGGAGAGAAAGTCCATCAGCCAGCTTCTATACTCGAGCTATCCCTCAAGACAAGACATCGACGCCGCCAAGACCCAGAAAGAACTGGACGCCATGAACGTCAACGAGCACGACCTTCTCGCCGTTGCCCTCGGGGCCCCTGCGCGACAGGTAATGCAGCGAGCCGAGGAAATCGGCCCTCGGACCGGATGGCGCGACGGATACCTCAGCATGGAGCACGGCTTCTGTCCGCCCGACTACGACGAAGCTGTCAACGCTCTCGCCAAGTCCCCAGGACGCATCTGGTCCGATCTGATGGAGCGCATACCGGGCTGTTCTGCCAGCGGCCGCGTGAGAGAGGCTGTGGCTGCCCTGCCGACAATCGAGGGTACCGAAGAAGTCATCCCCGACCAAGCACTCTGGGGCGCGGTTGTAGCTCTGGGCATGCTCTGCTCCATCTACCGCTTCGAGGAAAAGTACGACGGCACCGAAGGCGTGTCCTCGACTAAGAAGACCAAGTGGCGACCGAAGTGTCCCATGGGCGACGACTTGTGCGAGGAGGTGGCGGGGATTCCTCTTTCGATTGCATTGCCGTACTATCAGATCTCGCGTCGGATGGGACGCACGCTGCCGCACTTGACGTTTCCTGACCAAGCTTCCTACAACATTAAGATCAGGGATGCTACGTCGACGTATCCGTACGTTGCGCGCTTCGACAACATGGATCTGCGATGGTCCATGTTCGGAGAGAGAGCAGAGGTGTCGTTCCTCAAGGGCTGCGCCGATACGTCAGGTACTTCAGGCTATCACTCCGAAGCAACATATCGTACTGACATTATACAGCATCGTTCCAGCACGGCCCAGACGCCATTGCCGCCTGTCAGGAGTATGTCATGACCAACAACGTCGAGGGTCTTCTCCGAGAAATGATCCGTCTGAAGGAGATCCTGGAGCGCATGCCCAACGCGTTCCACTCCATCTCCCCAAACCCGAACGCCGGCGAGAACTACGTGTCTGCTGACCGCTGGGTTCGATGGGGGCTGTTCTCGACACCGCTGTCGAGACGATGCCCAGCTTCTTCCGGGCTTCAGTTCCCACCATATCTCGTCATGGATGCCTTCCTGGGACGCAAGAAGTAAGCAAGACAGAGTACTATACGTGAAGGATACAACACTGACGGAGATGACTTGATAGGTACGGCTCATTCCTCGGCGCTGAAGCCGTCCACCTTCGCGCATGGCTCCCATCCAACCTGCGAGCCTTCATCGCAGCCATCGAATACCACTACCGGATCCCGGAATTCGTGCAGCGATCCGGCGACCCTCGACTCATGGGCGTGCTGGACGGCGTCGTCGAAGCCTACACGGGCGAACGTGGCTTCATGGGCGTGCACCGATACAAAGTCTTTGGCATCCTGGAGATTGCAGCGAAGACGGGCCGGACGGAGACGAACGGCCTCTCCGGCGCAGGAGATACGTCCCGGCCGTGGGAGGAGACGCATCGCCAGTTCTCAGATACCATGAAGGAGCGTCTTGAACCGTACCGCGGGGCCTTGTCCGTCGAACCTCATCAGATGCGTGGTACATTTGAGGAATGCCGCTACACCACCAGGGTCCTGAGCTGCAACTTTGTTGATTCTGACCCGAAGCGTACTACTGGCCTTGTTACTCTTGACATCCAAGACACGGGCATTACCTTTCAACCCGGCGACCGACTCGCTGTGATGCCCCTCAACGGCTGGGATGAATGTGCCAAGGTAGTCGCAGCTCTTGGCCTGGACCAGCACATTGACGATCCCGTCGAGGTCGCGGGGACCTGGGTACGCTTCGACCAGCATCTCGCTTCCGTCAGGAGAACCGCTCTTCAGAAGCTGACCGTCACCGACATCCTCCGTCGCGGCCATCTTGCGCCCATCACTAAGGCGCTTGCGCTCAAGGTCCACGAACTCCTCAACGCCTCGTCCAACACGGTGCTGCAGATCCTAGCCACGGAGGAGTGGCCCGTTGCCGGCTCCCTAGGCGATATGCTGCAAGACGCTCTCACAGACACGCCCCCTCAGATCTGGGACCGGGCGTTCGACCTGGACAATCTCTCATGGCTGACGGATCTCATCGCGCTCGAAGTCCCGCGCACATACTCCATCGCCAGCTACTCGGACGACCTGCTTCCCAACACCGTCGACCTGGTCGTCTCGCGCGCCGAGCACAAGCTATGTTCCACCTTTGCCAAGAACCACGACGTCGCGCGGGCCGGCGTCTCCAGCGGCTTCCTGAACCCGTACCCAACATCGGATGAAGCGCTCACGTCCGAGGAAATCCTCATCGGCGTGTCTCGCCCCGTTGCGTTCCAGCTACCCATCGACGACATGGCGCCCTGCGCTTACTTCGCCGGCGGGAGCGGCATCGCGCCGTTCCGAGGGTTCTGGCAGCATCGCCTCGCGACCTCGGGTCTCTCGGGGGGGAAGAACTTCTTGTACTTGGGCGTGCAGTCCCGCGAGAAGTTCTGCTTTGAAGAGGAGCTGAGGGAACTAGTGAGTCTGGATTTCATGCAGGTTCATGTGGCCTTCTCTCGGGACACTCGCGGCCTGGTTCACGACCCGGTGTCGCGAGACCTCGTGGAGAAGCAGATCCCGTCGCGGTACATCGACGCGTTGATTGTGGAGCAGGGCGCCAACATCTGCGATCTCGTCATGTCTAAGAAACAGGGCGGCCTCGGCGGATGCCTGTACGTCTGCGGCTCCGTCTCCGTCTTCGACTCGGTCATGAGCGGCATCCGGAAGGCCCTGTACACATACCGGACGGCCACGATGGAGAACGTCGACATGATCGTCAGCAAGGCCTTTGCCGAACGCCGCTTCATGATCGATGTCTTCATGACGCCCAAGCCGCTTCCGTGCAACCTGCCGACGATTCCCATGTCGCGACTCGCTCTTCACACCGGTCATCGGCCCGGATCCCGGATGTGGATCGGCGTCCACGGAAGCGTGTACGACGTCACCGACTTCTGTCCGATGCATCCCGGCGGCACGCTCATCATCAAGTCCAACGCCGGCGTAGACTGCAGCCAGTCGTTCGACAACCTGGCGCACACCAACAACCCCGAGGTCTCGAGTCTGCTGACCCGCTACTTCGTGGGCCATCTGACGCCCAAGCCCAACTACCACGCCAACAGCGAGTTGTCATCGCTGCATGATCTCTGGGCTGGTTACCTCAGGACAACTGTCGAGACCCTCGTGGCCCATCAGTTTGAGATGTACGAGATCATGGGCGCTTCGTCGATGGACAGCTCGTCCGCCCACTACGCAGGCGGCAGCAACAACATCTGGCAGCGCGAAGGCCTTCCGAGCATCATCGCGGTGCGCACCTTCTACGGCTACCAGAGCCGTCTCCTCCAGGGTGGATTCGCGGCGCTCTTCGGACCCAAGCTACAAGAGCTGGTCCTCAAGCTGTCGTTCTCCGTCGCGAGCACCAGCGGCCTGGACACGGAAACAAAGCTCCCGGATGTCCTCGGGACCATCACCCGCGCAAAGACCGGCCAGGACGCGGCTACTTGCACAAAGGAGGTCAGTCTCCTGGGCGAGTTCATACGCGACCCCAACTCCGGCCTGCGGTTCCAGGAGCGTGGTATCTTTGCGTATGGCTCCAGGAGTGTCGAGCTTGATATCGAGCTGCTGGAAGGTCTGCGAGAGGAAGCTTGCAACGGCATGGACGCCTTCGACACCATTGCCGCTACTCTGGGCTCGTCCGAGGGCGAGCTGGATCCTCAAACGAGCACCGCCCAGCTATCGGCCCTGTCGGTGTTCTTGCTGCAGACGCTTGAGCGCATGGCACGCCGGCTGAGCATGTTCTACTCGCAGCTCTCACGCGTGTCTGTGTACCGCCCGGACCTGGAGCGCAACCCGGCACGTACTCGTTGGGCTCTTGTCCGACGATGCATCCGTGACGGAACTCTCTTTGTTCTTGCGCACAAGGCAGAGAACGCGGTGCTCACAAGCGGCCAGTCGTCGTCGTACTACATGTCCCGTGCGAACCCGAACCAGAACATCGATTTCGACAAGCTTCTGCGTCAAGTCAACGAGACTATCGGCCAGGCGAAGAGAGACCTCCAGCAGAAGCTGGCTCCCCCAGAGACCGTCAATGATATCCACCAAGTAAGAGGCAGGAGCATGGGCAGCAACTCACTCATGGCATCGAGGCCAAATGCCGGCTCCCTTACAGCCATGACCAACTTTATGGAGACTAACCGCAAGGCCATCCGGAGACTGAGCAGACTTCCACCCGGTCCCATCAACATGGAGGATCTGCAAAACGCCGCGTCTCAGCTGAGACTCGAATCTCGCCAGGAACCAGCCGCGGTTGAGTCGTACAGGGGGTTGCCAGCAAACATGGCCCAACACGTGCCTCACAGAGCCACTCCCTTCCCGCACAACCGCGAACGAAGCCGCTCGTCGACTCGCCGCGGCCAATCTCCTCACATGACCTTCTCCTCGCTCAACCAACGCGCCGTGTCTCGCTCGCGCCAGAGCTCCCTCAGCCGCAGCTCCAGTCCCGGCGTCAGTCCCGGCGTCATAGCAGGATACCCCGTCATCGGGGCGCCCCCTACGCCGCCGACAGAGGCGCAGATAGCTCTGCAGACAAAGATGCCTGGACTCAAAACACGGCCCCATGCAAAATCTGCGTCTCACATCCACAGTCCGGTTCCCTCGATGATGTCTGGGGCGAATCGAGCCAGGTCTGTCATGACGTTGGAGAGCGCGGCGGCGAGAGGGCAGTCTTCGCAGCATATGCAGGGACAGTCGACTGGCTGGTTACGGTCGTTCAAGCTGCGGAGTCTAGTAGAGCAGAGCGAGACTAGACTGCCTCCAACGTTTTGAGGGATGGAATAAAAGGATTGAGAGTGGTCATTGTGTGGAGTTAAGTATCATAGAGATACATCCTGACGGAGGTCCCCTGGGATACAAGGTGACATGGAAGGAGTTAAAAGTTAGATCGCAACAAATATTCGATTCGTGCTAAGCATAATCTCCAACTAATTGTAAAAACACCAAACAAGATTCAAGATCTGCTTCCATCCCCCAGCCTCTCTCAATTTCTTCACCGTCAATCCTTCTTTGCGTCTGAGACATCCGTTATGAGTGCTTGTTGCCATCAAAGTTCAGCTCCGTTAGTCCAACCCTTGTCTGCCTTCATCTTAAAACATCAACGAGGTAACCCGTTCAAGAAATTGGATGCAGGGGAGGCACAATACGTCGAATTGTCGGCTTTCAGAGTACAAGCCAGGAGGACCCTTGAGACGATGCTGATCATCGGACCGCCGAGACTCATTATGGGTCGACTTCTCCACGATCCAACAGGGAGGGTCGACAGGGCTTTGCTAGCGCCAACAGCTGTACTTCTACTCTGTCAATGAGCATTCGAGGTTGACCATTCCCGGATCCTTTTGTGAATTTTCTTCCAACCTCCAAGGGTCAGGTTTGAGAAAGTTCCAACGTAAGACCATTCAATAGATCGGGTAAGTCGTCCTGAGACATTATTGTACAGGAGTATTCTAGATTGTAAAAGGTTGCCTCGTTTGTATCGTTTACGCCCACTGAATGACTGGATATTTATTAATCCAGACTTGCTTCTCCATCCAAGGCCCATCTAAGGCGGCTCGGAAGCCGATACGTGGAACTCAACTTCTTTCCTGATTCCACTCGGATGCACCTTGGACGGGATGATCTCATCCGAGCTTGCTTCTCCGACGTGGATGAAGATGTCCCTATTCATCGAGGGTTGGTCATTGCGGATGACCGACTTTAGAGATCCCTTGTGCTGACTCCGCCACGTTGCGCGGCCTTCGCTCTGGTCGCCGAGCATGATGCTTCCGGGCTCGGGACCTGATTTGTAGTTCTTGTCGGACGAGAGCAGGGAGCCGAAGAAGGGTCTTAGCTTCTGTCGCATCCAGCCCCATGTCATGGGCAAGCTGGACGTGGCGACGGCGACGAAGGATTCTCGGACTGCCCAGGAGGCTCCTTCTGAAGGGCCGGTTCGCGGGTTCTATCGTAGATGTTAGTATAGCAAAAGAAGACAGAGCTTGGGTTGAGGCAAGGCTCCAACGAACCTTGAGAATGAGAATGCATCGAAGGAGACCAGCTACCATGACGAATATGCCGCCAGAGAAGAGCACAACCAGGCCAATCTTCTTGGCCTTGGGGATTTGAGCGCCCCAGAGCATGGGAACGGGAATCAACATGAGATAGATATCCGTCACGATGTTGAGTGAAACAACCATGAAAATATAGAGCTTCGACAACGCAGGTTGGCATAGATCTAACAGCATTATCAGCACAAGTTCCGGGCAAGTCTTCTACAATTTCAGCAGTAAAATAGTCATCAGGACACCAACTTACTACCGGGGTCTGGGTTAATTTGCCAGAAGCGATGGAACGGCTGGCAGCTAAACAGGATGGAACACACTACCGCGAGGTAGGTGGACGCGATCAAGCCTAGGCCGATATAGATCTTCATTTTATACGTCGCCAGACCGTGCTGGAATAATGTCAGATAACTCAAATCGTCTTCGGGAGGACATGCTCACCGTTAAGCGGAAATAAAATGCACAGAGGGCACTCTTGATGACCCATAAGACAGTCGTATACATGGTCCATCCGGCGATTTGGATCTTCGATCCGCCAACCCTGTGATCCCTCGTCTCAGCCAAAACTTCACCCCCGAGCGTCCCGTCCAACGAACCTCAATTTATACTCGCGGCTGTCCACCGCCAGCGCCGCACGCGCAGCATCCGTCATGGCGCTATTGGTCAGGCCCTCGTACTTGGCGCTGACGGTGTAGGCCAGCGCCGTCTCGATGGTGTACGGGACGATGACGAGCAGCATCAGGTAGTCGTCGGCCTCGAAGTTGCGCACGCCGACCTGGCGGATGCGCGCGTACGTCCGCAGGAAGATGATCATGATACCGAGCGAGAGCAGCGTGAAGGCCTCAGCGGCGAAGGCCGAAACGGCGGAATCGGAGGCCATAGGAGTGTTTTTCTTTTTCTTTTTTCGAGGTGAAGGATGTGGGCTGCGGGCGGATGGGTAGGGTCTTTGATTTATGACGGATGCATTGCTGGCCATGTATTCCATGGAACCGTGTGAGCGGCGTTTTCCATAGAGGACGAGTCGAGGTCCGAGCAAGCAAGGACAAGGCCTTCTCCATGGCAGCTTAGCCTCAACTCAGGCGTACGCCGATGGCAGATCGTTCCCCAGCGTGGGAGGAGAGCGGGAGTAGTCGGTAATACCTGTTCCCGGTTCTGTATGCAGGTCTGGAGAGACGTTGTCCAACGGGATCGTCACCGCGGAGTCTTTACCGGCGCTAGTCGGGTAGTTTCACAGACTGTGGTGGCCAGTTAGCCAGTATCCGCTCGCTGACTAGGGGGCCTCGAGGACGACGGGGATAGCGCCATCGGTGCGTGTCAGCTGGCTCGGCGAGCGAGTCAGTCAACGTCGTAGTCGAGTCAGAGCGTTGCTCGTCAGGGACAATGCAGGACGGAATTCGAGCGTGGTTTGGGGTATCATCTTGGCATCCTGTCCCGGGATCCGCAGATGCCACGTTCCAAAGAGGCCCCTAGTGGTCGGAAGTACACCGATTCATCTAGCTATCTATACAGAGCACTTCAGAGCCATGACAAATCCTCGGCCGGCCAGACGAGTGTTATTCCCGGTTCCCTCAAGGTGATTGACTCCTGTTCCTGGATCCTTCATCATCATCATCATCATCATCATGCATCCCTCAAGCCTCTTTCCCACCGTTGAAGCCGTGCTCGTCTTACCATCCATCCATGATCCATGCCCGCATCGTGTTTGATTTGACGCTGCAACATGCCGCCACGCCAGGAGTCAACCACGTTTTGCTCATGGTCCCTGGCCTCCTGCCAGTCAAACTCTGTGCCTAAACAAGGGAATCTAGTGCTGTGGCGGGCCGCGTCCAACCAGCACGACAAGCCCGTGATTCTATTCCCTTGCCACGCGCCAACCCTGCTAGACAGTCTGTACATAGCGGGTCCCTCTTTCTGGGGCACATCCATGGCCGTGATCCGCTTCCTTACAGGGGTCTTCTGTCGGCTCCGCGCTTGGTGCCTGACTCTGTAGAGAGCCTTCTCCGATGGAGCCGCGATGGAAAGAAGAGGCCATTTCCCGCTATGGAGATTCGCCAAGCCGATAAAGTGATCTGCGGCCACCCCAGAAGCCAATCGGGGTCAAAGCTAAGGGATGACCCAGCTACAAATCTAGTATTTAGATGATATGCCAGATGGGAATCTCGCTTCTTGCTTCCAATGCCATGGTGGCTCTCTCAACGCCACTCATATGTGATGTCGTCCAGTCGTGAAGCCCAAGTTTAGTCAAGCTATAGGGTAGCTGAGGCTAGGTTGGAAGGGGAGTCCAGTCAGGAACAGATCAAAGGGTAGAAAAGGACTGAGAAAAGGATGGAAGTACGAGCTAGCTGAAGGCCGAAAATATGTTCAGGACTGTGGAACATGGTTTCTGATCATACAGTCGTGGAAGCTGTCAGTTCATTGCATTAGGCCGGAGATGTACAGTAGGAAGCTGCCTTGACAACATGCCGATCTAACCATGAACTAACATCAAGGCACAAAGGAACTAGTTACGCTATTCCTCTGCGGCCCAGGGACTTGGCTTGGCGGCCAGTCAACGTCCTCCTCCCAATCCGTCACATACAGATACTCACCGCTTCCAACCGTCTCATCGATGCCACACAGAACAACACGGGCCTCTGTGTTCGGCGGCACCTGGACTTTAGTTGTCATTTTCCCCTTCTCGATCTTCCAGTCCACTTTATACAACCCGTAAGGTGAGTCGAAGGCTGTTTTGGCGAACCGAATCGTCCCACCGGGCTGCGGCCGTACCAGAGCGGTTTTCCAGCCTGGAGAGGTAGGAGAGAGGCCGCCGATGGTCTTGTGCATGAATGCGCACACTGACCCAAGAGCGTAGTGGTTGAAAGAAGTCATCTGGCCAGGGTGGATGCTTCCGTCTTCGAGCATCGAGTTCCACCTCTCCCAAATCGACGTCGCTCCCATGCCCACTGGATAAAGCCAGCTTGGACAGTCTCGCTCCTGTAGCATTCGGTATGCCAGATTCAGCATGCCGTTGTCGGATAGCGCTTGAAGGATGACGGGCGTCCCGGCAAACCCCGTGGTGATCTTGAATCTCTCCCAGCGGACCAAATAACCCAGCCGCTCTCTTGCGGTTGTGAGGTGTTTATTCTCCAAGAGGCCAAACTTAAGCGCAAGAGCATACGTCGACTGTGTGTCGCAGGCCATCCTTCCTTTTGGGGTTACGTATTCCTCCAGGAAAAGCTTCTTCAGCGAGTCCGCATCTGACGCGTACTGTTCGCCCTTCTGCGTCTTTCCCAGGATCTTTCCAATCTTCGCAGCGAGCTTGGTTGTGTAGATGAGGTACGCATTTGCAACTAGAAAGTTGTCGGTTGGACAGTTGCCTGGCATGTCGGCTGGTGCTCGAGGGTCCAGCCAGTCGCCGTATTGCGGCGAAGCTGTGGACCAGAACCCTCTTTCGTCTCGAGGAATTCCAGCATCGAGCCAAAGACACATGCTTTCCCATTGTACCTCAAGCTGCCTGAGATCACCAAAGGCTGTGTAGAGATCCCACGGCGTAATGACTGAGGCGTCTCCCCAGACAGCCATTGGTCTCTTCATCCGGGAATCTGGCTGTCTCGGAGGGTTTGGAATGACCACTGGGACAACCCCCCCAGCGTCCTTTTGATCTGCTTCAAGATCACGCAGCCATGAACCCAAGAAGGCAGAGGTGTCGAAAATGAAATTTGCCGTAGGGGCAAAGACTTGGATATCGCCAGTCCAGCCTAGTTTCTCGTCGCGCTGAGGGCAGTCGGTTGGGATGGAGATGAAGTTGCCCCTCATCGACCAGATGGTATTCTCGTGTAATCGGTTGAGCATGGCATGGGACGACTCGAACGTGCCGGTTCGACGCAGATTCGATGCTATCACAATCCCGGTGAAATCGTCGAGAGAGACGTCGTCGTAGCCGTTGATTTCAGCATAACTGCTTTGTGAGCTTCGTTCATGGAGTTGGGGCTAAGATGTAAGCTTACCGGAAACCGTAAAATGTGAATTTCGTTTCACAACCTTTTGTTCGTCCTCCAAGTTTGAGTTCGTACCTGGCTTGAGCTGATCGCAGCGGTCTAGTGCCCAGTTCGCCGTGCTCCATGACCTCCGCGTGCCTGATAAGAATACTCTGACCAGGCTTGCCAGGAATGTCCCTCCCGATTCTCAGCCAACCTACAAAGTTCTGACCGAAATCAAGAATATTTTTCCCACTTGTAGTGGTGATGATTTCTTTCGGCTTTAGTTCCATGATGCGAGTGATGGGAGCGACTTCCGGAGCAACGAGCTCGGCGCTGGGGAACGTGAGTTCCTCAACTCGGCCTTTGGCTGGTGACTTTGACGCCAACGTAGACCAAGTAGGATCATCAAGATTAGTGTCGCAGACTTCGCCATTGTATAACTCTGACAGTAGGAGTGGTCCGTCCAGATATTCCCAGCTCGAGTCAGTTTGGCAGCAAATTCCACCGTCAACCTCGAGTTGCGCCAGGAAACCCAGTTGTTCACCCCAATGATTAGGCACGCCCGGCCGCCCGATCCTGCTGGCAAACCACCCTTCAGCGACATGAGCCCCTATGACGTTCTCGCCCTCTTGGAGCAAGGCCGTAACGTCATATGTCTGGTAGTGCAAGCGGTGGTTGTACGACTGCCATCCAGGTGCAAGCAGCTCTTCACCGACGCGCTGGCCGTTGATGTGAACCTCGTATACGCCGTGCGCAGTTGCGTAAAGGCGGGCACGGCTGGAGCCAGAATGGACAAACGCTTTTCGAAGCAAAATGGGTCGCTTGGGTTCTGGTCCTTGTAATGGACCGCCAATGAACTTTGCAGCCCAGTCGGAGCGATTCAGGAGCGCAACTTCGATGCTCAGAGCTGTCCAGTCCGTTGATGATCCATCCGCCCCGGTGGCTTTGACTCGGACCGTGGCTTGCTCCCTAGAAGATAAGGGCGATGACGGCCAAGGGTTGTAAAGAGAACTGGACGAGTCGACATGGTAGTCTTCTTCCTTTCCATTGCGCGTCATGACCAAGTCGTAAGAAGCTTGTTTCCAGTCTTTGACTGCCGTCGAGTTGAACCGCCATGATAGTCGTGGCGTGGCGGTGAAGAGGCCGAAGCCGCTGTGATGGTGCTCTGCGCCCAAGTGAGCAATCGACACCGCCATCTTGGAAGTCTGTTGATCTAACCAACTCGGTTATCGCTTGCGCCTTCGTCTTTAAGTATGAAGGCGCCGAGAAGGGGCTTCGACACGTCAGAAAATGGGCTGTTCGGCTGACCTGATCCGATGGATAAATATCCGTCGGCGGATTCGTCCTCGCTACCGTTTTCCGCTGTCCGGCCTCGAATAAGACGTGCCGCCGAGCTCCGAAGGATGTCATCCATCCGCCAGAACCGGTAAAAGCGTCCAGCTCGCAAGGATCACGGCCAACCTAGCGTCTGATCATCCCCACATCCCCGGGCAAACGCATCGAGGGGCCCCGGATCCAGAAGGCAAATACCGGTATCTCGGTTCAGATTCATGCGAGAGTTCGGGCTGTTTCTTCGCGAGGTTACTGTATAAGTGGCGATCAGAACCGTCAAGTTCCTTATCCAGGAGAATCCTCATCTTCTCCACAATATTTGGCTCATAGTTACATCCAACGAACTTGTGACTGAGTCGCATAGCGTTGAACAACGGTGCTCAACATGGCGTCCCAGGACAGAGACAAGATTGAAACCGCACCTCGCATATCGGGAGATGAGAACGCCGATGATGACGGCCTTCACAAGGGCAATGCTCTACTCAAGTCAGACCTTGACGAGCTCGGCTACTGGAAGACGGTCAGAGTTTTCTGGAAGGTATGATTCCGAGCGGTTTAGCTTTGTTAATATGGATGCTGACAACGTAGGCTGTCCTCATTTGCAACTTGATATCTATTGCCGCTGCTGCCGATGGCTATCAGTACACCTTGAACGGCAACGTCATTGCCAACAAGGGGTTCATCAAGCATATCGGTCTTGTCAATGACGAGGGAAAGAGTGTTCTGAACGCAAACCACACGGCTCTCTGGGGCGCTATGCAGTCCCTGGGTCAACTCGCCGCCATGGTGTTTATGAGCCCAATTTCAGACTCCATTGGTCGAAAGATGACGCTGTACACGTTATGGGTCATTCTTGCCGGTGTAAGCGCTTGTTCCTTGCCGATTCTTTTCTCAATGAGATGGCACTGAATTTCACTTAGTCGATTGCCCTCGAGACCGTCGTCCGCGATTGGAAAGACTGGACTGCCGCCAAGATCCTGGCGGGAATTGGTGTTGGCGCTCTGCAATCCACACTCCCCGTTTACATCTCCGAGTGGTCGCCCACGAATATCCGCGGTGCTATGGTTCTTACTTATGGCGTATGGAACACCCTTGGAAAGTTCCTCGCCCCGCTTGTGCTCTTGATTTGCGAGAAGCAGGACCCGTTCAACTACAAGATACCCATCGTGACTCAGTGGGTCTTCCTCGGCCTCATGTTTCCCATCTTCATCTGGCTCCCAGAAACGCCCCAGTACTACGCCGAGCGTGGCCAAGATGACCAGGGGAAGAAAACGCTCAGCCGTGTCAACGGAAAGATCCCTGGATACGACGTGGATACTGAGTACGACATCATCAAGAATAGCATCCTCGAACAGCGCAAGAGAAAAAACGAACTGGGAGAGACGGACCTTGGTTGGAAAGGTCTAGCCAAGTCCTACGTGGATTGCTTCAAGGGAGCCAATGCGAGGAGAACGCTGGGTGCTGCGGCTCCAGTCTGCGCCCAGCAACTTACCGGCCTGTCCTTCTTGAAGACTTATTCCTCGCTCTTCTTTCGCCAAGCTGGATTTGATGACCCATTTCTCATCACCACAGTCATCAGTACGTTATTAACTCTGTGTTTCGTCTACCCCATGCTAACCAGCCCGCTCAGCTGTCATTGCACTTGTGACCTCGATAGCTCTGATGTTCCTGACCGATCGTTTCGGTCGTCGCATCATAGTCTTCGTCTCCTCCGTCGTTTGCACCATTACCATGGTCGTTGTTGGTATTGTAGGACAGTTCTCGTCAACCAAGGCGCTCCAGAATTTTTGCATTTTCATCGCTTGTGTTTGGTCGCTGTGCAATTCCGCTTTGGGCTCCCTTGGCTGGGCGTTTGTAGGTGAAATATCGTCACAGAAATTGCGCGCGCGAACGGCTGGCCTGGCCGCTGGCGTTTCAGTCATCTTTGGTCTTACCTTCAATACGTCGGTGCCTATTATGCGTGAGTCTTCTGTCTTCTCTGATTCAGACTGTTGAGCACCACTTGCTAACAACTTGCAGTTGATCCTGAAGGCGTCGACTGGAATTACAACACAGGTTGGTTGTTCGGTGGCCTCGGTGTCATAACCACAATTATCGTCTGGTTTTACGTCCCAGAGCCCTCGAAGCGCAACACGGCCGAGATGGATGAGATGTACGAGAACAGAGTGCCCGCTTGGAAGATGGAAAAGTATATCACCCACGTGCAGCTGGCTCGACAAGACCGGGAATCTGAGAAGCAAGGGACTGTCTAAGAAAAGGTGACAAGCAACCTAGAGTTCATGGTGTTTCTCGGAGCTCTAAAATAGCTTGCCCTTTGAGTCATTAGACTTTTCATTCTGCCGTAATAGGCCAGGCCAAGGTTCACATCTTAATTGATGAGATTGTTTGATGTAATCATTTCAGCCTGTATTTTTATTCCTCTGCAGCCTCAACGCAGCAGTAATTCGGCTGATCGTAGTTGTCATAAATACGACTACCCTTTGTAATGCCTTATCGAGTCACTATTGGGTAGTTGTATACTGTAAATAGCTGGATACCGATGACGCAGTAAGATAACAGTAACTGCGAACAGCTTCCACTGTACACTTTTTATGCCCAAAAAGCTTCTTATCCATCGGCTGATAGTTATTGAATCAGAAGAAGCTTCTAAGTCTAAACAGAGGTCACTACAGCTGAGTGGCGCTTAAGTATCTACTGTTGTCTCTACTTAAACGTCAAACCCGTATTCTTGAACGGAATAAGCGCTAGGATGACAGCTTGCTCGTAAATAGCACATCGATCATAGATATCGCCAGTCAACAGCCCAACTGCGCCACTGTGCTGCTTCGTGTTGACCTGCCCAAACACCTTATCGTTCGCAGGGCCCATTTCCATACCCTCATGTATCAAAGTAGCCACCTCTGTCGGCAAATACAGCGATGAGGTGCGTGCCTTTCCGGTTCGTCCTTCTTTGCTCGTGATGACGACCCAAGCAAACGAGCTAATTTCTCCGTCGTGAATATCCACGCCGCCTTCAATCCCCACCCAGTAATCCGCCTCTGGTTGCGATGTTCGAGCGTTTTGAACCCGGTTCATGGCTCCGCGGAGTGTTTCTTCGTCGGATAAGGGTTGTTCGGATACATCTGAGGGTACGGTGATTCCGCTGAACTCGTAGTGGCTAGGTAGCATACGGTTGAAGCCGTTGCTGGTTGCTTTGATCTTTACTGGGTTTGTCGAAGACACCAGGATGATTTCAGATGAAGTCATTTTGTTGAAGTCTTTAGCGACCGGTGAGTTGAGAACAGGAAAAAGTAGTATCTGTGAGATTTTGCAATGCTGATATGTCTGCCTAGGAACATCGAGAGCGAAAAAAAAAAAAAAGCGCTCGGGCGGTCTGTCGTGGCATAATTTTAATTGATAGATAATGGGCCGTTCATCGGTTGTTCAAGATTCTGAATAGTGTGCATGTTCAGTTATGGGTATTCTTGTCCAAAACGTTTACAAAATTTTGGCTTAACTAGCATATAAGTATCATTGAGATACAAAACTAGTTGTCACTATCAAGAGTTCACTACGCCCGGAATGACTTTAACCTAGCCTTGACTTGAGAAGATTACTCGTTTATGAGAATGATATTCAACCCTCTTGCGACTCGGTAATTCTTGGTCTGAATGTCCTAAAATCGGTTAGATGGCGGTGGTCATTAACCTGATTGTAGAAAGACTCATCTTATGTCACATTATTAGATGCCTCCTTTAGTCCTTGGAAACCCGTGGGTGTAACACCAAGACGAACGCGCTGAATGAGGTTGAGTCATCCATTGAACATCTCTGTAAAAGTTGGTTTACAAGATTGGACCTGGTGTGTCTCGGCCCCGCTGGTTTCTTGACTTGATGTGCGGGGATTTGTATCCCAAGCCCTACGTAGAAAGATGGATGCTATCCATCATTTGCAGCTATTGCATATATTTTTTCTCGTGTGTTATTTACCAAGAGCCTCTTCAGGATCTGAAAGTTACTGATCACTATGAAGTTCCACCATGGAGGGAACTGTCCTGAGAACGAGAGGGCAACTAATTAGCGAAGCCTCTCACACATCTCCTATCAAGAGATCATTGAGTTCATTGTGGGTAGACGATAAAAGCAACGTGATTATGCTGTTAGTGGAGACAAAAACAGAATTAAGCATATCACCTCACTTCCTAAATGACGGCATGGGTCACAGCGGCTCGTACGGAAAGGTGTGGCTTTGTCTACTTGTTACTATCTGAGCTATGTAAACCCGGCAGATTTATCCATATTCTGTCCAATTCTGAACCAAACTCGCCTGAAATTCATGACTTGGATGAGCCCTTCAAACTAAACGAATATTTCGCCTGTAGAACATAAGGATCACCACCCGGCGTGAATATCTGCTTGCGATCTCGCATCCACTCCGGATGGTTGATACCGTCAATGTAATCCTGCACCTCCAGCACCACACACCCATATCGAGGAATCACACGCGGGAAATCAGGCTCGTCAAACAGGCCTTGCGTCTTCTTGAGCGCCATGCTGCCGTCTTGCTGGGCGCAGCTGTACACCTGGAAAGCGTCCTGGTCGGAAAACACGTCGATCTGGATGCCGGACCAGTCGGACGACAGTTGAGCGACAGGGCCTTCCGTGCGCCAGTCGTAAGATCCGAGATGGCCGCGGTTGACGGTGTAGCAGTTGTCTAGAGGATCGATATCTTAGTCGACTGTAGAAAGCGATGAAGATTTAGAAAAGACTGACCGTATCCTGTGCAATTGAATCCACAGTTATTCACCAGCTCAGGGTCATCCGCCTGCGCGCCAATCTGCTTGGGTTTGCTCCAGAAGTCATTGACCGACCCTTTTTTGTTTGGCAGGATCTCGCCGGTGGGGATGAGGATGTTGTCGACGCCCACGCGCTGGCCGCCGTACGGCATGTGTAGGGTGTGGTTGTAAATGCTGCTGGTCTCGTTGTTGGAGAAGCCGTCGAGGTTCCAGTAGACATGACTGCTCAACATGATGGGCGTCTTCTTGGTCGTAGCCAGAGCCACCATTTTGATGTCCCAGTCCCGCCCGGTCAGAGTATAGGTCACGTAGGAGACGACCTCGCCGGGGAAGCCCTCCTTGCCGTCCGGATCGACCAGGGAGAAGGTGATGCTGTGCTTCGTGTAGGCAACGACGGTGAAGTTGCGATAGTCCCAGCCGTCGGAGCCGCCGTGCAGTGTGTCGGCGCCGTCGGGAGACTCGGAGGTTGGATTGTCGTTGGGCGTGACATGATGCGTCTCGCCGTCAATCACAAAGGAGCTGTTCCTGATGCGGTTGGCGTATCTCCCCGGCACACCGCCGAAGTGCGGATGTGCCTTGTCGATACCGTAATAGCTTGCGTTGTCGAAGCCGGCCACGATGTCACGCCGGATGCCGTACTGGTCGTTGATCAAGAGGTTCGAGATGGAAGCGCCGTATGGGATAAAGGCGGCCTCAATGCCGTCCCCGTAGATCCAGTACTTTCCATTCTTGTCTGGGCCCTTGGAAGCCCTGGCAGTGTTCTCTCCAGCCGTAGCCCAGGGAAGGGCCAGGAAGGCCAAGCCGAGAAGGGACCCTCTGATGTACATTGCGATGCAAGAAGCTGGGGACCGTGGACTATCTAGAAGCAGATCACGACCTCGTGAGATGCTTTGCAAGGCTAAAAGAGAAAGACAAATTGCGAGAGCTACAGTAGGTGAGGGGAACCCGGCGTAAACGAGTGGGACAAGACCTAAATAAATGGAACACCGTATTATCGTCATTGATCACTTAGACCCTCGGAATACGACCTGCTTAGCCGTGGAACATATTTACCGGCCATACACCCGCACCACGATATAGTTCCTTTCCCTTGTGCCCTCTCAACCGGTGCTGCTCAATGGTGCGTTTGCTGGAGCCCTGGGCAGGATTCTTCCTTCGGCCCAAGTCAGTCCGGCGTCTTTACCCGTCTGGAGTGAAGCGTCCGATTACCCCAGTTTATCCCCAGCTATCCCCTGCCGTCAAAATGCCGATCCCCCGGGGAGCTGTGTGCCCGCTGCAACGCTGTTCCACACGGGCCCTCAACCGCCAAGATTCCATTGGCGCGCGTGGTAATGATGATGGCCGTCAGCCTAGCTCCCGGGCTTCAATGGTTCTCTGCTACGTAGTTGCTGGCCGGGACCAAACAATCAGGTTTGCGGAGCGGGGTCTTGTCCGTGTCAGCCGACGAACTAATGTGACCGACTGGGTTGAAGGTTTACTGGTTTGACTGAAGTTTATCATTTAAGTTGGATCTCAAGCATTACCCCGCTCGTATCTTGCTGTTCGTCCTTGTCAGCCTACTAGAAGCGAGCCGCTAAACAATCTTCTCAATTTGCGTCCAAGTCCCATCTTGAGCTTGAAGCTTTCAGGTGTGTGCACAAGACTGAACACTGGATTCAATTCTGGAATGTCACCTCGGTTCCGTTCTCTAGCTTCAGTTATTATCTACAAACGCCGCCTTTCATATGGTAATGAACATATTAACATGATGTTCTCGAGCGGTTGCTCACCAACGAGCCATAACATACGATACTACGACATCATGCTAAGTCTTACACCTTGCTTGCTATAAAAGCTATGAGAGATTTAACAGTTCAGCGGTATGTCATGATTCAAGTACTCGGAACAAACGCAGGCGAGATATTATAGTGTGAAGACCAACTGCGAACTGTTCTTCGTCGTTCCATCGCTCGTGTCCAGGACGAGAGTCTCTGCAGCGCATGAACTTCGGTGTGCGACAGAATCAACGCCAGAAGGTCAGCATCAGCCAATCATACTCAATCTGGTAGGACGCCAATAATTTTGAGGCTTTCTATGCGGTTCGATCCCATCTTTGCATAAGTCTCTCTCAGAAGCCGAATCCCTATGCAGTACGCTCAATAGCTATTCCCAGCCCTCGCCCTCAACTTAGCACCTTAGTACCACAGAATTAGAGGCGCTGGAAACCCAAACACCAGACCGGCGATTGCCATTGAAGTGCTCCCCCAACCATAACCCAGTACCTCGTACATCTTCGGAGCAAACAGCAGGAAAATAAACGCTGTGAGACTCTTCAGGAACTGCGATGCTGCCGCCGCACTACTCGTGTGCTCCACGTATGCATCCATGACATAGGCAGTGAGTGGCATGCCTGCAATCTGCATCCCAAAGGTCACGACGAAAATACCAACGTCGACAACGAGCCAATGCAGTTGGTATTGGCCTGCCCAGCCATACAGGAGGAACCCAAGCGGGGCGAGGAACGCTCCGGGAAACATGAGTGGGATGCGAAATTCCGGCACATACAGCTCACCGGTTTGAGATGAGGTATCGCGCGAGGCTTGCATGCGTCGAAAGATGTAGTCCATCAAGGGTCCGCCAATCTGCGAGCCAGCCACCTCTCCAAGGACACAAGCAATGTAGTGCAGGCCGAGATGACTGATGTGATTTGAATAATAGGGTGGGAGGCGAGTAGGCGTACTGTTCGGGTAAGAGCTCGTCCAAGAACAGACAGGGCCGACTCGTGACCATGAAGACACTCTTCCCAAGTTTAAACTGCTGATCGCCAGTTTCCTTCCGCAGCTTTTCAGCACGGGTTTGGAGGATGAGTGGTGCGTACGTCTCGCGAAAGCTTGTGAACGAATCATGACTGCCTGGAAGATGGAGGTGGACCAGAACATCCATCGCCACGTAGTGCGGGCAGCCATGAAGCCCCCAATAATAGGACCTTCGTGAAGGATAAGCGGGTAGTTCTTGACACGATATCAAACGTGAACTGGACTTACTGACAGCTGCACCCAACAACGGTATGAGCAAATACATGCCAAGCGACCGGCCACGCTGCTCAGGACTCCAAACATCCCCAAGAACACCGCCAGCCAGCGCATAAACAGAGCTAGCTCCAAAGCCTGCCAAGAACCGAGCCGCAATTAAAAGGCCCTTGGTGTAAGCGAAGCCGCAGGCAAAGTTCCAAACGAGGAACCAGATATCGGAAACATGCAAAATCCGCTGCCTCCCGTATATTTCCGAGAGCGGCCCGATGACAAGAGGCCCAAAAGCTGTGGCGAGCAAGTAGATGGACAGCGCCATGACCGACTGGGCCGAGTTCATGTCCAACTCCTTGGCAATGGTGCTCAAGGCTGACGCCATAATTGTTGAGACCATGATGCGATTGAAGCCGGTGACAGCCCACTTCCGGCTTGTTGGCTAATCCTTGGGGTTGTCCGCATCGTACTGGGGGTTGAAGATCACGAGAAATGGATGGGTGTTTTGCTTGGAACCCGGCTTCGATATCGGGGACCATCTCTACATCCGGAACTGTGAGCGCTGTGACATGGTCGATGACCTCGGTTTGCGTGGTAGACGCCATAATATCCAGTTCGGACGAATGTTTTGTGGTGTGTATAAGAACAACTAATAGAGTGAATGCGAGTTTTAGACTGAGATGTCTAGCGATACCAGAATTGGTGTATTTAAGAACTTGTAAGAAGTCGGTCTCCGTCGGGGTTTTCGGGATATCGGATGATGACATGAACACTAGGCAAGGGCCCCAGTTGATAGAGTTAATTCCCCGATCCTTCGCCGATTTACACAGCAGTTCTCATCTCCTATTTCTGAATGTGGCAGGTGATTAAAGCACCCCAAAGAGATAGCACAATAGTCTTTTCATTTTTATGTTTTGCTGCGATGATTGCAGATGCTCGCGTTAGGTTCTATAAAATTGGTTTGTTTTTGCTGAAGGTATAAGCTGTAGTATTGCTTGAATGGGGATGACCGTTTAAGTTATTAAATTCCGGGTGTTTCAGTGTAGCTGGAGCAAGTTCAAGCATTCTGTAAAAAGCCCGTAACCCAATCTTGAAAGGCAAAACGCGTCCCTGAATCATCTTCCTGGTATCTCGATCAAATGCTTTCTTGGCTAGGTAAAAAGCCTCGCTTTTCTTCAGGCGAGGCCACTGGTCCTCGCCGGTCAGATTTAACCTTGACTGGAAATCCTTGATACGTGATCAAGGCTATAGTACCATCACCAGAATCGCAAACGACGGAGGAGTTATGTCGATGAAGTATGCGGACCATTTTCTTTGCCGTCCACAATGCCGCAGCTTCTGATTCCTCGATCAGTTGAACTGGACTGAGGTCTGTAACTTCGTTTATCTATAAAAGAATGGCATGAAACAAATTATTTAGCCTTAGGGGAGAACCATACTAGAGATGGTGACATGCAATTCAACCCACCGGGTATCAACAAATCAAGTATTTGTAGGGCTGGGGCTGAGGGCGCATAAATAGAACGCCGCCACGGTGCACGCCTTCGCCTGTCTCTCTCTTTTATATTGTGAAGAATAGTGGATGACAGCTCAAGCCTCATGTAATGCTTCAATCACTCGCCCGCCTATTCCGCACAGAGTATCCCATGATGGTCACGAGAGGGAGCTCCAACGGAAGCAAAGCAAGCCGCTAAGTCAATGAAAGCTTCTCTCGCACATTCCAACAATCTCCTGATGGCAAGGAGGTGGTCGCTCTCACCCTGTTTGGGGCTCTAGTTCTCCATCCTCGATCTTGCGAAGAGAAGCTAAGGGTTTTAGAAAAGGGATAAGCTACTGTGATGAGGGATTGAGGATTTAATGGTGGTGCGAAAATTCCTGCAGATATTTGTAGCACTCCACTTACTTTCTACAACTGAGTGCAGTTTTATGGGGATTGATCAGTTCCTTGAGCCTGAAGACGATGAAGCTCGATCAATTTGGCATCTCATGCCTCACAACCAACAAAGCAATTATTTAGCTTAATTAATAATCTTAACAAGGCCCGCCGTCGATGTGGAAAAAGCCACGGGGCACTAATTAACTTATTGAGTGCGAGTGCTAAGCTTCTTTCCAAGGTCAGGCTGGTCTCGGCTAGTCTCTGAGGCAAAGTGCTCGAGGCGCTGACCGACTGACCCTTTCTCAGGGGACTTTGATTATTACAGAGACAGGCTTTTCAATAAAGGAGGAATATGAACGTGGTTCTCCCGTTAGCGTCTCCGAAAAGACTCTTAAACTTGAGTGTCCCCCCTTAAACACCAACCCTCGCCACAATGTCCACCAGAGTCATCACCTCATTCATGGCACTAGCCCTAGCAGGCGTGAATGCTGGACTATACAAACCCGCCTCCGGTCCGACCACATGCAATGTCTACCGCGCCATTCCCGCAGCTTCACGCACCTGCGGCGATGTCGTGGGCGGTGCAAATGGAGCTGATTACTTGCTAGCAGCAGTTGGCGCGGAGATGGCTCTGGACGACTGTCGGCAGCTGTGCGTCGAGAACGCGGAATTTATTCTCTACCAATACAACTTCCATAATTGCAACGTATTCTCGGCACGGTTCGACACAGTGGGCATCAGCGCAATTGAGAGCGAGAGTATTTTCTACGACGTGGAATGTGTTCCATGTCAGATGAGCCGCACGCAAGAATGATACGGGTGGAGGAACTTCCAAGGCCACGGCGACGACGAGAACCGTTGTTACTCCTGGCAAGTTGTCGTTGTTCGGTTGAACACCAAATTGGAAGGATGTGGTCGAAGGCGATGTAAATAGTAATTTAAATCCTGTCTGCCTTCTTCTTCGACATCAATGACGGACAACATGTACACACGTGTAGTGTTTTCCGAGCGTGGCAAGACCTTCTGGGACTCCAAATTCGAGAAGCTCAAAATCCTCACAACCTTTCAACGCCGTCGTCCCCCGCGGCCTCCTCGTCCACATCTGCCTCCCCCGTTGCAGTCGAAGCAGTTGCGCTGGTAGTACTGGACGCCCGAATCCGACGGCGTAAGGGTATACTCGGAGTAGAGCTTGCAGTAGAAGTTGCTGCCGGGGAATGAGGCCGGGGCGTTGGAGAAGAGGTCGCAGTTTTCGGTTTCGACGCAGATCTGGGCGCAATCCTCGAGCGACAACGACTCGCTCTCGTTAAGGAGAAGCTCGCTCGAGATGGTGTTTTTACTGCCGCAGGTCGCATCGCTCGGGGGGTCGGCGAGCACCGTGCAAGTCGCAGCGCAGGCCTCGGTGGTCGTCGTAGACGCGACGTCGGGTTTGCAAAGGCCGGCGTTGACTCCGGAAACAGCCAGGGCCGTCACGGCGACGGCCATTGTTCTGGTGGATGGCATTTTTGATGTATTTAAGATCGGACATCACACCTGGAGCGTTGGGGAAAAGAGAGGGGGAACGGTTCTAGTCTAAATACCCCTGAGTTAGGCTGAAAACAGTGCCTCTATCTAAGCGCATGCAATCGCCACCAGGCCGTTCTAGACTTCAGCGCTAGTCTGGCATGACTGCGTCGTTATGAAATTGTCACTAGCACATTTTCTGAAGTTGATCACTGTCTGCATGTCCACGACTAGCGAAAGCACACCCTCATCCCGATGCATCCACGCGCTGTAGAACCTCGCTATTGATCTCAGGCTCTACCTTGTGTACTCGATAGTGACGTTCTTATCACTTTGCAAGGCATTTTGGTAAAATATGCTCATGTTCAGCACGCCTCCCTCCAACCAAGGTTGAAGCTGGATCGATCCGGCTTCTGCACCAAGCGCCCCAATGTCCAGATCTGGTTTCCACCTCACAATGGCAAACAGCTCCTCTTCGTGAGCCCGTGATCTGTGGAAGATACGCAGACTAAGCTCGAGTCCCCTCGTTTGTCCTCGTGATGTGAAATGAGCTGGCGTCCAGATTCAACATCCGAGGATGGGCGACATCCAGGACGTCGCCCTACAAAGCGCCATGTGTCAGCATTTCTATCCGACTGCTTGCTAATTAGACCTCCTAACCTGAGAAACAAACCAGCTGTATGTCCTGGGGCGGATTTTAGAGCGAATTCCATAGCTCATCCGGGCTATTTGTTCGTTCACTTGTGGAATTGACTGTGCAAGTTCCGAATCCTCCGTGAACTTCTGCACACACTTTTTCGTAGCCCCGTCGCACACTGCTATGAGGCTGGTGGATAGGTGAATTAGCATCTAAGTCCCTAAAAATTGGAGGAGAAATCGCTTACCTTCTTCTGCCAGGGAGGACCACTACGCGCATCCTGTAGCCGATTCTTTGGGAGACTTCGTTCACCCTGTTGTGGATTATGCTTCGAACGTACTTATTCGAACCAAAGCCACCAGAAATGATAATATACTTTTCAAGGGCACTTAGAGTTAGCATAGTGCAAGTGTTGAAACAGAAGGCATGGAGCCATACCGTCGGGGCCTTTTTGGTCTCTTGGCGAATCGCATGGATTTGTTCCTCCACCAGCTGGGCGATTTGGAAGACGGGCTCGAATACGGGTGTCAGGTCCTCACTGATAGACATTAGTTATATTTCGGGGACCATCAAGAGATGATTCGCGTGGTTTCATACAGAGTGAACGTAAGTTCAGGGTGGAGACATCTTCCAAGCTCTGGCCATCCTGTCACAGGAATTCTCAGCAGGGAAGAACAGAAATTGGCAAAGGATAAACTTACTATCAGTGTGGCGGGTGCTGCGATGGTTGCAAGGATGGTCGCTTCAGGCTCAGACACAAAACTGACTGGTGCGTGAAGCTCTGGACCAATGCCGGACTTCTCCACGGCCTTCCGTATGGCAGTGAATGTGTATTGAGGCCAGTTGGCTGGCACAGCGACAGTGAGATGGAACAGAAAGGCTTTCTCCGGGTTTGAAGACTGAAGGGTGTCTTTGAACTTCCCCCACATGTACTTCAAGAGGTGCTGTACTACCTCTGACGCTTTGAACTTAAGCCTGCGCCGGAATGACTGATACTCTTTGACCAGAGCGGACTCTCGAATAACGCTGTCAAGGTCATCATGGTGCAGCAGCGCCAGCTTAAACCATTCCATGGCTTCGGTCCCCTCTGGGATTTGAGGACCGCAAAGAATGATGTTGTTGGAAGAGGTCACCTTGCTGGGAAATTTGGAACCGGAATTGACGGGGCCCCAATTCACAAGTTGGGGGTTCTCGCGCGACCCACCAATGGCATATGCCAGACCAGAGAAGCTGGTTGGCCAAATGTCAGTCTACTGACAAGGACTGATCGACGTACTAGGAAACTCACGTTGTGCCGAAATCAATTCCGGCAAAGACTGGGGTGCAGTTGCTGCCACCAGGTTGGGCGATGGATGGTGCAGCCATGTTGCAAAGGGTGGAACACAAGGTGACAGAGGAGTCAATGCGAGCTGAGAGATTTGGCAGCGTGGGTAGCGGCAGGCAGGAAATGATGTCTCGAAAGTGAGGTTTACGAGGAGAAATGGAGACGGCTATGGGTGAGGAATAGTGACCCCTTTATATCCAAGCAATCCAAGCAATGATGAGCTGCTACTTACTCACGGCGGCTGTCCTTTGGCCTTGCCTATCGTTTCTCGTTTTCTCTTTGGAAAACTGCTTCTGGTGACCAACATCAACATGCAGGTTTCTCGTCGGGAAGCTGCTGGTGGCGTAACTGGCCGCTGTCGAATTCCGAGTTCATCCTTTACCACTGAGTCACTGCCCAGCGCCGGGAGCGCTTTGACTCGGGATTTGAAGGCGGCGTGCATATTTGGTGGTCAGTATATTCGGTAGTCAGAGGAGGATCTGCGAAACCCCCCATAATACAGCTTAGCTACACGGATGATGCTGTAAATGCACTGCCTGTTGCCGCATGAAGGTGAGCGCGGGATCGGGAGATGGATGTGTTGACTTTTGTGGCATCACTAAAACCCGCCCCTCCAGGATCTCCATGGAATCGTGCGAGGCTGGAGAACGCATCAGCAGTGGAAAACTGCTTGACTGCCTCGGCTAACTAAGCAGGGACAACCTGGATGGCGGACAATAAGGATCTTCTATGGCCTCCTGGGAGGTGTCTCCTGGAGACAAACAAGCGGTCTGCCATGTCGACTCTTCACAGACCAACAGGGTCGAACATCAGGGCGGGATATCGGTGGAATGTGGTGGAATATGGTGGAACATTAAGGTGGAATATGAGGGTGGTGAAATCAACGGCTGGTAGCATGTATTATGTGAGACAAAGAGGATGGGCGGCTCCAAAATCGTGGCTCTGGTATGAATGGACAATGGGAAATTTGGGAGGGTGGCGTTATGTCGTTATTCATCTTTCTTTCAACTGGAGACATCAATCACTTCGCCACCAAGCCACGAACGAAACAAGCACGGCCTTGTCGTGCCCACCGAGACTTGCTTGCGCAACCCAACCTCGCGGGGGAGGACGAGAACGGGAAAGCCGTTACGTATGACATTCGGGACTGATCTTCGGGTTGAATAGCAAGTTAAATAAATGGCTATTGATAGCCGGTGATCAACTGTTGCACAATAAGAAGCCCATTTGGCCACTTGTCTCAACCATTTTCGTGACTCAGGCCGTCGAGAATGCCGCAAGTCTGATTCCCCTTTCCTCTCCCAAGGACCGACCATCTTTCTTTCTTCTCATTCCCTGACTGGCATTCGTACTCTGCAACTGCACAGATGCCTCGCACCTCTCGGCGTTTGACCGAGTACCAGCGGAACTTTGACTTTACCACGTTTCGTCTGGCAGAGGATACCGATAACCCTGGCTCACCAACTGCATCGGAGTCCGGCTTGCATGACGCATTTGTAGCCGACGGAGAGCCAGCTTCCAACAAACTACCGGCTGACAACGTAAGTCTCTTGCGCTATGGCTTCGGCTTGGGACAAAGCAACATCCAACACAAAGCATTTAGGCCCAGATGGATGAACCTCCGACCGACCGTATGTCACCTGGCCTGCAGCCGTACGATTCCAAGACGAAAACGCCGCGTTCGGTGTTAATGGCAAAATTCCAACCCGATAGTATGGACCCTGATTGGACAGTATCACTCAACTGGTCATCTCGTTTTGCTGGAAACACTTCAGGAAGGTCTCTTGGGACGATCTCGATGAGTCTACTCGGGGAGAGTTCATTCGAATGTGCCCAGATGCTCAAAGACTTATGGGGATGGAAGATGGAAACGTCAATCTCTTCGCTGCCCGGATCTGGCGTATCACCGATGAGGCCATTTTCAAGAAAACGAAAACAGACTCAGTACAATGGGCATCACCTTTTTTCAAGCATCAACACGACATGCTCAATGAGCTCCGCAGTACGTTAGCGCCCTTGCTACTCGGATTGTGGACTGGAAAGACCTACAACCAGCATAGAGACCAAGCCTGGCGCACCTTATTACTATATGACCCAGGTGTGGCGCGAGTGGGACTACCGTTCGGTTTGTCTTTTCTACGGAACGGTCGATGCTCTGCCATGCCGAATTCTCCCTGAGTGCTTTATCCAGATCATCGCAGATGGCCTAGGGCCAATGTTTCCCAAGGATCTTCCTTTTCATGCTATCGAAGACTTGAAATACATGGGTCATCATTTCACCTCTTGGGAGCGAGCATTCTCATCTGCCGAGGATTACCACTTCTTTATGTTCGCGCATTCAGGCACAGGCAAGACCTCGGGGTTCACATTTCGAAGTTTCCTCTCTGGGAGCCCAGCAATGATTGGTATCAAGGGCATCGATGTGGACTACAGCAAAATTTTTGAAGGGCGCCAGGTCGATCTCATCGTGGCTCCCATGATCGGGACTATTCCCTTTAGTCGAAAGGATGTAGGACAGATTCCCATCATTCATCTCTCTATGATAGTATGTGCAGGGCGCATCGAAGATCTCGACAGAATGGAGCGCGAAGAAGCCGAGAGAACGGGTGACACTGCTTCAGACCAACCTGAGTCCGAAAATTCGGAGGAACCCGACAGAATGGAGGACAAGGAAGGTGAAAGCAATGATGACGGCGAACAGGACGAGACTGGACCGGATCAGACGAAGGACAAGGAAGGCGGAAGCAATGGTGACGGTGGACAAGGCGAGACTGAATCAGATCAAATAGGACGAGACCAGGAGGAGGACAAGCAAGACAAAAGCCATGATGTTGCTGGACCAGACCAGGTCCAGGCTGGGTCAGATTCGATGAAGGACAAGGCAAGTGGAAGCCGTCGTCGTGCCAGACCAGCCAAGGCTAAACCTGAGCTCAAGCGCAACCAGAAAAGGAAGTGCAGGAAGCGTAGAGCGTCTGAATCAAGTCAGACAGGATCAGATGACGTCAAACTAGGCTAGATTGAGTTGAATAGTGTGAGAGGACATGATGCAATGAATGACACTGGATCAGAGAAGACTCGTTCATGCTGCTGGCAGCCTACCTGACGGCTTGTGTTGAAAACGCACTGGTGCACTAATCACCATGTTGCCGCTCTGTCTAGCAAGTCTTGCCTTGTAGATTACGCCTTAGCCACATTGGACTTTCAACTCGCTCTTGTCGTGTGAAGGTGTATGAGTGGCATGCGTGACTTTTGCTTGCCTGGCCTGGAAAATGTTAATTCAGATCCCAGACCTTGGTATCCTCACCGATGCTGCAATAGTAGCAGCCTCTATACCAGCTCACGCTGACAGAAACATAAATTTTCTGAAGTTTTAGACGAGGGAGGGTGCCTTTAGGCAGATACTTGATCAAAGGACAGTGGTAACAGAACCACGGCCAGCCGGATGTCGTGTCTGCTCCAAAGGCGAACGACGAGATTGCCACGTACGCATTGGGGTAGCAGCTAGTGCAATAATTAAGCCGTCGTGAAGGACTCACACCCGTCTGCCAGATGCCTTTGAACTCACAATTCTTGGAGACCTAAATGCACGGAGCTCAGATTGTTCGGTTGTTCGGATCCTCTTGGCGGAAGCTGCAGATGTCAACTTCACTGGCTTCAGCTTTTGGAGCGAGCCGTAGCTGCCTCACCACCATACATCTGCACAGTTTTAAGTAACACGGCATCATTAATCTGCTTGATGTAGCTACTCTGGTACAAGGTAGTGGGCTTTGGTTACTCTGCCCCTGTTCTGGGTGCCGGTTTGTTGTTCAGTTCCGACCTCAACTTGTATTGGTGTCTGGACAACCTTGCACCATACTCCACGGGGGCTTGGAACTTAGCTAAGAGAGGGTAACACTTAGTTGAGCTTCAGGTCTATCAGCGATAAGGTACGCCTGCTTTTGAAGCCAGCGACGTTGGGCATCCTCAGAGCAATACCTGTTGCCGCAGCATCATGTCCTTGTCATTTCTGTTTCGTCACACCACTAGCTTCGTCATTCAGGCAAAGGATGCCCAGATGGGCATCGCGCTAAAGCCACGCTCAACCAGACATGACTCTGTCCCAATGGCCATCCAATGATGGCTGATGATTTCTATGCGGGAGGACAACCACATGCACGAGACAACAGATGGCGTGGTGCAACTGGAGGAGTAGAGCTGGCAGTGGGGCATAACACGAAAGACGTGCCACTTGTCTCGACCCAACATCGATGCAGAAAATTGTCTGTTTTCTTCCCCGCCTTGTTGGTCCTGGACGACAAAAGAGAAAGCTAGACATAAGATCATAGGTAGCCTGTCGACTTGATGAACTTCCTCTTCTTGGAATACCTATCGTCTTCACAGAGCAAACCAACCGTCGTCACAAGCACTTCCACATTGAAGATTTTTGATCTTCAAGCGCCTAACATGGACTCTCTCCAGGATGACAACGACTCGAGGCCTACAATCTCGTATGTGTTCACCATCGCTTAGGCTCCTACTTCTGCTGACCCACTTCGATCACAGTCCGTACGGCAGCAACCTGGTCCAGCTGTACTTCAAAAAGAAAGGACCTCTACACGTACCAAGACAACTGCTCAAGGGGAGCCCGATATTTGCTGGTAGCCATGGCGGAGAAAGCTCCATCTACCTCGAGGACGTGGCTTTGAACGCTGGTCACGTCTTGGTTCATTTCCTCTACACTGGCACGTATCAGTGTCTCAAGCCTGGAGGACAATCGCCTCAGGCCAGACGGACCTCAGAATTTGAAACGAGTCTTGAGGTGTTTTCCCTGGCCCGGGTCTATCGCCTGCCTCTTCTCCGTGCCCTGGCAACAAAGGAAATCGAGCGACTTGGAGACGGCCTCAGCCTGCCTTGCATTCTGGATGTCCTCGATGACGTGCACCACGCCCTCTGCGACGAAGATGAGTGGCTGGAAACATATGTCGCCTCTCGAACTCGCTCTGAGCTTAGCGCTCTAGACGGACCACGGGCAGATGCTCTTCTGCTCGAGGTCGGATGCGCTACAACGATCAACAAGGTGCTACTGAGAACTCTTGTTGAAAGAGAGCTTGATGAAGTGGTGGCGCTCAAAGAAGAACTCGAAGTCGCGCGTCGGACACTGGCTACGGAGCAGGAAAAAACACACAAGGCCAAGAGATTGCCATCTGTGGATCACTTGGAAGTTAAGTCGCCGGTAGTGATGTCGAAGGAGCTAGTTGAGGACAAGCCAGCAGAGGACAAGCCAACAGAACAGGAGTATGACCAAGTGGAGGCGGAGTGCCGTTATCCACCTGCAAATGCTCCTTCAATGTATGACTATCGGGATTCCAATCGCGGCAACGACTCTTCCAGAACAAATTTCTGGGACTCTGTGCATGTCTCCGACTTTTCAAATGTTCAGTATTATCAACCTGAAGGTTCAGACTTGGATCAAGATCTTGCATCGACTGGACAAGGTGAGCCGATCAATCTGCCCGGGCCATGGCTTAATTCTGCTAATTTACAAAAATAGGGAATGAGAAGCACGATGATCCGCTCCTGAGGGTGTCTCCAACGCCCCCAGAGTCGCCACCACCAGCTCCTCTGCCCAAGAAGGACAAGAAGAAGTCCAAGAAGAAGGTCAAAAGGCTTGGGTCGTTAGCTTCTACCCCTCCGCCTTCAACCCCGCCTCCTGTTATTGAGGAGAAAAAGGCATACGAGGCGAAGGCAGAAGGGGTGTAGTAGAAGAGGAGGCAAACTACGCAAGATTCCGGGTTTTCAGCTGAAAAAGAGCAGGCAACCTCGGCTGAAACGCCTGGCGAAAGCCGACCTTGGTCTAGGGGGTTAGGTGCAACAGAACGCAGTGATCTAGTGAATCACTTGAAATGCATCGGCGGGAGGGGTGCCGCAGATGTGTAGAGTATAAGCAGTATCGACATTCTAGTTCACCCCATCAATACGCATTGCTTTCGTCAGGATCATCTTGGCTAAATTTTCTTGTCAACTTAATGTGCTTTTTCTAGGAATGGTAGTGGGAATCTTGTGCTCCATTGTGAGCAGCCCCCGAGAGGTTCCATCTCACGGTCAATGGATGGATGGATGGCGCGTGCTGCAACTGTAGCAGGCTGGTGGATTTGCGGCTGCTAATGGCTTGAGCGATGAACAGTTCCGTCTGACACTCTAACGGCTTTCTAGTGACAGGATGGTTCATGTTTTCTCGATTTCTTCCCATTCCGCTTCAAGCTTGCTTGAGCAACAACCCTCAGAGAAGGCCCGGGGCGGGAACAAAGCAGCTAGAGCTAATGCGGCAAGAAGGCCGGATTCCTTTGATCACTAAAGCGTAAGATAAGTCGAGACTTGTTCTCCACCGTTCAATCTGACTCTGACGCCATTCTTCCACCCATGGCGGATTTGTAATGACGGCAGTGCATCTTACTGTAGCGGAGACCGAACGTGCCGGCTGAAGTAATCGAGGGCATGATGCTAATAATAAATGCACCCCGCCTGCGAGAGAATTCCCGGCTACTCGCTCTCCATCTGCGAGCTCGCCATATCGAGCTTCTGCACAAACAGGTAAACATGGCCCAGTCAGCCGGCAAGCCAGTCCTGATCTCGGGCGCCGGCCTCGCATCCCTCCTCCTCGCGCAGTCGCTGCGCCTGTCCAAGATCCCCTTCAAGATCTTCGAGCGCGATGCATCCTTCGTGTTCCGCGCCCAAGGCTACCGACTGCGCCTGTCGTCCGAGGGCCTCGACGCCATCGAATCAGTGCTGGAGGCCCCGACGTGGCAGCGGTTCTGGGACGCGTGCGGCAAGACGGGCGGCAGCGGCTTCAGCGCCTTCGACGCCGTGACGGGCGAGCAGACGGAGCACGTCGTGGCCGAGGACCTGTCGTCACGGGGCGGCAAGGTCGTCGGCATCGCGCGGGGCGACATGCGCCGGATCTTCGCCCATGGCTGCGAGGAACACATCGAATGGGGCAAGCACGTCACCGGCTACGAGCTGACCGACGACGGCGTGCGGGCCGTGTTTGCCGACGGCTCCAGGTCGGTCGAAGGCTCGCTGCTCGTCGGCGGCGAGGGCATCTACTCCAAGGTCTCGCGACAGCTCTCGGGCGGGAAGATGAAGGTCTTCGACACGGGCGCCAGGGGCATCCACGGCCAGGCGCCGTCGACGGCCTTCAAGGGCCTGGGCGAGGGCGTCTTCCGGCTGCGAGACAACACGCGGCCCGACGGCGCCGTCTTCATCATCACCAACGTCCGGCCCGAAGACATGGACAACCCGGATGTCCACTTCGGCTGGACCATGGGCGGCCAGCCCGGCGTGATCCACGCCCCCAACAACGACTTTTCCATCGTGGGCGAGCAGGCCGCCAACATCGCCAAGTCGCTCACCAAGGACTGGCACCCGCGCTTCAAGCCGCTGTTCGACGAGATGAACACTGCCGAGGCGTCCTTCTGGAAGATTACCTGCTCGACCCCGTCGGGTGTGCCGGAATGGCCCAACGAGCCTCGCGTGACCGTCATTGGCGATGCCGCCCATTCCATGACGCCTGCGGGAGGCATCGGGGCCAACACTGCCGTCCAGGACTCGGCCTTGCTTGGGAGGTTGTTGCGTGAGGCTGGGGGCAACAAGCCAGGCGTGACAGATGCCTATGAAAAGGAAATGAGAGTATATGCTAGCAAGGCTGTTCATCAAAGTTATTCCACTGCCGTGGTCGGCTTTGGCATTACAATCGACGAAGAGACTAGTCCGATTGTGTAATGCTATAATTATAGAGGGATATGATTTGCGACTAAGTGACACTAACGATGAAGACGTCGTGAGCATCCTAGTTGTGAGATAATTGACGTGCTTCGCGGTTACCTAAGCTTCGTATTTGATCTGAATACATTGACGTTGTTTGAGACGACGGGCTGGCTAATGATCTAAGGCAGTGGCTAGTAATACGTGCAAAGCTAAGCTCATCGCCATAGTACGCAGCGTGCATTGTCTTGATGAATCATTGACCTGAATGAATGCGCAATTAGCATTCCGAGACAAATGTCGTGGCTGAGAAGTGAGGAACATCCGCCCCGAGTACGCGTCATTGATATCGCAAGAGCAATAGCTAAATCAGTGCAGAGCGCATTATTAAAGACGATAATTCTCTCCTGATTTTAAGTAGTGACAGAACTTGAGCCAAAAAAAAACATAGACGTTTGTTGGCTGAATTCTACGCTTTTCCGCTTCACCCTCCTTACACTCTACAACACTACAAAAATGGCTTCAATGATCAATGTAGTAAAGGTACGCATTATGAATTGACTAATCAACCGGAGCAAATCTAATGCTCTAAAGAACACCATCGCCGAAAACTTCGGCGGCGTGGCAGCCAAACTAGGAACACACCAGTTCAGCCTCGACGAGACGCCCGACCTCACAGGAAAAGTAGCCATCGTCACCGGCGGAAGCGAAGGAATCGGCTATGGCATTAGCCACACCCTCCTCAAGCACAACATTTCCAAGCTCTTCATCCTGTCGGTATCGGAGGAGGTCGCCAAAAGCGCCAAGGACGCCGTTGCCAAGGACCTCGGGAAGAGCTTCGCCGACAATACCCAGTGGTTTCAGTGCGATCTTGCAAACTGGAACCAAGTCACGGAGATTGCGGACAAGATTAAGAACGCGACAGATCGCCTCGACATTCTCGTGAACAATGCCGCGCGCGGGATCATGACGTATCAGCTCACGGATTACGGCGTCGACCGACACATGGCCGTCAACCACATTGGACACGTCGTCTTGACCTCTCATCTACTGCCATTGTTGAAGAAGACGGCCTCCGCCGGCTCAGTGGTGCGCATTGTCAACGCAGCGAGCAATGCTCATCCCTCAACACCAAAAGATACCAAATTTGAGAGCCTTGACGAACTGAACCAGGATTTGGGCCCCAACGCCCAGTATGGACGGAGTAAGCTGGCGGCTATCCTCTACGCACGGTATTTGAACAGGAATGTCACACAGGCGGGACATCCCAACCTACTTGCGAACGCGACCCATCCCGGCTTCGTCAGTACAAAGGCGAGCAAGGTCGATATTCACGAGCCGTAAGTAGTTTCAGTCCGACTCAAGCCAGCCATACTAACTAAAGCGGTAGATATCCCTTGGCTGGCTACGCCATGTCCGTGGGCATGGAACCCTTCAAAAAAGACCAATTCGAGGGCGCTGTCAGTGCTGTATTTGCGGCAACGAAGACAAAAGAGGGTGGCCAGTACATTTGCGCGCCCGCGGTTCCAGAGGCTGGAAGCGAGCTGTCGCAGGATGATGCCCTCGGCGATCGGTTGATGGAGTTGACGAGGAAGATTTGGACGGAGAAGGGCACCGGGGTTGTGCCATTTGTTTAAGGGTAATTGCATTGAAACAGTAAATCATAACCATGATTTCGACGATTTAATTGAGAATATTGACATGTCACTTTTTTTGCTCGGTGGCATGGAGAGGTCCGAAAGAGACCGTTGCCTGTGGTCGAGATCGGCCAAGCAGTTGATAACTCACAACCTGTAGCCTAGGATAGAACGGTAGATTTTGTGCAGCAGGTGATGGGGTTATATTTAAGCTGGCAACCATGTTCGCAATTGGACGGGTATCATTTAAAACATGAATTAGAAACAATGTTAGTTCTGTTTATTCAATTGCTTCTGCCGCCAACCGGGACTCAGGCATACAATTTGCCTTACTGGTTTAATGACATGGAACCCGGAGTATGGACCATACATTTACACCACATCGTATCCGCTTTGATACTGCTGCACTGCCGTGTTCAAACGCCGTTCAGCAAACGATCGATTCCAACATAACTATCCCTTTGCAGCCCACGTCGCCTTCCAGCCAAGTCTTGCCAGCAGTCCACCTTAATGTAGTGCCAGTACCTCCAGCCATGAGGGGTTGTCCGGATTCGACCTGCAGCAAGTTCTGGCCAACAACATTCGAGACCTCGCCAGATATCACGCGTATATCAATGAGGCCTGCTAAGTGACTTTGTCAGCGTCGAGGGGTCGTCTCCTAAACCAGACGTCCTCTAGAACTATCACAGGACTGGAAATCGCGCAACGAATCTGTCCTTGTCTGTACGCTGCTCAGTCTTTAAACCGCTCTCTCGCACTACTTGCTCAATAACGATTGACTAGGAGCTCAGCAACAGCCTATGATTCAAGATTGAATTCAACGTCTAAGAGCCTCAAAGACAGTACCTATGGCATGTATAGTCATCTGGCAGTGTGTATGTTACATCAAATCCCATTTCGGAAATTTAGGAATAGCGAGCTTTTGCCAACGTCTCTTAGTGCAACTGCGGCAGTGGGTGGTTCTCCATCTCGGTATGTCGCATGCCTCAGCTGTAAGTTAGCCACCTACCCTGGAAAAGCCGCATGGAAACAAAGGACCTTCCTAATTAGTCATTACAACTCTCCATGCAACTTGTCCACCCCGCTCTAGAAGTCAGCTCACTCAAAACATCCACGCATTGAGAGAAAAGAACCAAGCTCAACGAGCTTGCCCTGGCGGTTTGAGATTTTGTTAGCTTATCGGCGGAGTGTGACTAAGGGTTCTTCTTTTTTGACACTGGTATCCTTCTACACCCGTGAATATGGGCGGCACCAAGATGACCGATCCGTTCACGCCCAACCTCGTCGACTTCATCCACGAGACTTTGGACGAATGGAAGCTCGCAGGCTTGGCAGTCGCGGTTGTCGATGGTGACGATGTGTTTTCCAAGGTTCGAGTGCCATGTCACAACCCTTGCTCGTTCCTAGATTTAAGCCTAACCTATTTGTAGGGCTTCGGGTCTGCGACGCTGCCAGATACGCCAGCCACGCCACAGACTCTCTGGTATGCCGGTTCTACAACCAAGGCCTTCACCACCGCGACTCTTGCACACTTGATTGAGAGCAAGAAGTACCCTGCGCTAGCCAAAGGCTGGCAAACGCCCATCTCGCACATCATTCGCGACGATTTTGTTACGCAAGACGAGTGGGCGACGAATCATCTGACCTTGGAGGACGCAGCGAGTCATCGCACAGGATTGAGCAGCAACGATACGAGCATCCTCGTCGACGAAGACGGAAGACCCTGGACTGTCAAGGATATAGTTCGGAACCTTCGAAATTTCCCTCTGAGAGCACAGCCTCGCACCGAGTTCCAATACAACAATGAAGGGTACGCAACGCTTTCGCATGTTATTGAGATGGTCACAGGCAGACGACTGGGGGACGTGATCAAGGAGACTATATGGCAGCCGCTTGGGATGAAGTCGACTTATCTCGACTTGCAGCAGGCTAAAGACGCGCCGGAACATCTGTCAACGGGGTACTTTTGGGACAAAAAGAACGAACGATACGAAGCGATTCCTTTTTTACCTACCGACATCATCAGCGGTGCAGGCGCAGTCATATCCAACGTTGAGGACTACGCGAAATGGATCAAGTGCCTTTTCGACGAGGAAAAGCCTCTGTCAAAGCAAGTCCATCAGGAGATCCGCACACCTCGTTTTATCGACAATCCTAATCCCGCGGATGGAATGGACGTGTCTCTGTATGGACTGGCCTGGTGGCGCACGACCGTCAATGGAAATGTCGTCTACTGGCATTCAGGATCGACTACGGCGCATGGTGCTTTGGTGTATTGGTTCCCTGCCTTGCGGTACGGGGTTGTGATTCTTACAAACTACCCAAGTCCAGCCCGACAGATCATCATGAGGAGACTTGTTGAGGATAAGCTCGGCGTTCCGCCGAACAAGCGCTACGATGTTGCAAAAGAGTATGTGTATTGAGACTGAGTACACGACACGCCATTCGCTGACAAGCTTCTCAGGGCCAGAGAAGCACGACGCAAAGCTGAACAAGATCTTGAGAATGCCCCGGACAATCTCTTCCCAAACCGACCCAAAGTGCCTCGCGCCCCGTCACTGGATATAAGCCAGTTCTCGGGAAAATACCACGCTCCCGGCTTTGGTGCTTACAGTTTCGTCGAGGACGCAGCTTCAGCGGACAGGGTGTTGGTGGCCGACCGCACAGACCTACTGTGGAAGGCTCGAATCAAGTTGCGTCATGTCTCTGGAGACTTTTGGATCGCGTACATGATATTGCTGGAAGGGGGAAGACTGCCCGAGGAGATCCTTGCGGCAGAGTTCATGTTTAGTGTCGACGGGAAGCCATCGGAACTAGTGATCACTTATCCAGACCGGAAGATTGCCAATGGTGGGAAGGTTTCATTCAAGAGGATTGAGTGATGTCACGATGATCAGGTCATGATGATTGAGATTAAAGACGATATGAAGATGGACAATGGACAACCGGCCCAAGAAACCCATAGCTTTTATGCATTGCAAATTGTTTATGCCTCCATAACCCTTCTATTAATAATAAATGATTGTCGCCCACGCTCCAACTCGGCCGCTTCAGAGCTCAAACGTCGCTCTTCTGCTGCACGGGGCTGAACCGCTGCGCCTTGCGGGTGTTCTTCGCATCCCACAGCGCAATGGTCGTCTCGGCGAGGTGGATGATGAAGAAGGGAATCAAGTTGTACTGCCAGCCGCGCATGATGCGCAGGCGGCTGGCGATGTTGCTCCGGACGCCGGAGTCCACCAGGTCGAGGTCCAGCACGGCGGAGAACCAGTTCTGCGGTGCCCACGACTCCAGCGCGTACTTCCGGCCGTTGAGCCGCGCGGCAACGGCGGGGATGATGTCCTGTCCCTTGTGCTTGTTGGTCACGACGAAGACGTAGATGAGCGCCGTGAGCACGAGCAGCAGGCTGAGCACGTTGACCGCCAGCCACACGTGGTAGAGGGCGTTGCTGAACCTGCCGGGGCTCGGGCGCGAGCGGAGCCACAGGACGACGAAGCCGCCCAGCCCGACGAGGACGAAGGCCGTGCCCGCGGCGCCGTTGCTGGTGTGGCCCTGGTCGACGATGAGGTTCTTCGGGTGGCCGTTGAGCGGGTAGATGGAGCCGTCGAGGCGGAAGTCGAAGGTGCCGCTGGCGGTGCCGTGCAGCCATCCGACCATGGCGGAGATGAAGGACAGCTCGACGATGGCCACGACCATGAGCAGCGCCAAGGCGGCGTAGAGCGCGATGCGAGAGCCCGGTTTCGACGCCATCGTTGAGAGGGAATGGATGCGAACGGACGAGGAAGAGTGAGGGGATGAAGATGGAGCGAAAAGGGAGGCTGCGAGGCCGAGTTTTGATGAAATTTTACATGTCAGCTCTGACGTGAGATCTACTTTCTGACAAGCACCACCACTACCCAACCGTGGCGTCAATCTTACCCTGGGCCATTAGCAAGCAGAAAATACACCGCCACGAACTGGGAACTTGTCCATCCATTGGGCCACTGGCTGCATGGGTGGTCTGGCATGGCTGGCTGATGTCTCGATAGCCCCGTCCCACATGATGACTAGATTCCAGCCCTGAGGTAAGGCGTTGGGGGCCAGACGGACCGCCCCCATGCATTAGATTTCATATTACTCGTGAACCATCACATCACAGCCGGGGCCGAAGTCTCACTTGTCCACCCAGCGTGCGGTGGTACAGCGGCTCAACGGCGACGGTGGCGCGGATCCTCCGTCCAAAGTACTCCATCTCCACGGCGTCGCCCTCCGCCACCGAGCTGGGGAGATGGGCAAAGGCAACAGGCCTACCGAGCGTGTACCCAAACGCCGCGCTCGTGACGTATCCCACCGGCCGTCCATTGACAAAAACAGGTTCCTTGCCAAGCACCACGGAGCGTCCGTCGTCGACCGTCAGACACCGCAGCCGCGTATCCCCGTCCCCGTCCCCGTCCCCGTCCCCGTCCCCGTCCCGCGCGCCGCACCCGACGTAGCCCTGCTTCCCCGGCTGCACCGCCGCCTCCAGCCCGGCCTGCACCGCCCCGTGCTCCGTCGTGACGTCGACGCCGCACAGGCGCGTCCCGGCCTCCAGCCGCAGCGCCAAGAACGCAGCCCGGCCGGCCGCCGCGATGCCGTGCGGCTGGCCCGCCCGCCACAGCGCGTCCCACAGCCGCAGCCCCGTGTCGGCGCTGGCGCAGAGCTCCCAGCCGTCCTCGCCGATGCGGGACACCCGCGTCGCCGTCACCGGGATCCCGCCGACGAAGGCCTTCTTGACGCCGAGGTAGGGGTGCCCGCGGTCGGTGAAGTCGTCGGCGCCGGCGGCGGTGACGACGGCTTGTGCGCGAGGGCCCCAGAGGCCGATGCAGCATGTGCCGCCCGTCAGGTCGCGCACCAGCACGAAGCGCTCCGGCGTCGTCTTGGTTTGCACCCGGGCTTCTCGCGTTAGGTAGGCCATGTCCATGGCTCCCGTAGCACTCACGTGGAACAGGTCGGCCCCCAGTCTGGCCACGGTTGCGTCGGTGCGGATGCCGCCTTGGCCGTCGAGCAGCAGCGTGTAAGTCACGACGCCGGGTCTCGCGCCGACATCCCCCGTCGTCAGTCGCTGCAGCAGGCCGACGGCCCCGGGACCGGATATCTCCACCCGGCGCTGGGAGGTCATGTCGTACATGGCCACTGCGGTGCGCGTCTTCCACGCCTCGGCCGCAACGACAGGTGAGTAGTACCGCGACGCCCAGACATCGCGCTCCACGGGCTTCCACCGCTCCGGCAACCGATGCACCAGCGCCGCGTTGGCCTCGTACCAGTCCGGGCGCTCCCAGCCGCCGGCCTCGAGGAAGAAGGCGCCTAGCTCGCGCTGCCGGGCGTGGAACGGACTAACACGCAGGTTCCGCGGCGAGTCGCGCGGCTGGTACGGGTGCACGATGTCGTAGACCTCGACGAAGTTCTGCTGCGACGTTTCGCCAATGTACGCCGGCGCGAGCTGCACCTGTTCGAAGCGCGAGAGCTCGCACTCGGCGAGGTTGACCCGCGACCGGCCCGTCGTGAGAATCTCGGCCACGGCGCGCGCCACGCCGGCCGAGTGCGTCACCCACACGGCCTCGGCCACGTAGAAGCCGTCCAGGTCCGGCGCCTGTCCCACGAGCGGTCCGCCGTCCGGCGTGAAGGAGAAGATGCCGTTGAAGCCGTCGGCAACAGTCGTCTCGCGCAGCACGGGGAGCAGCTGCTGCGACAGCTCCCACGCCGGCGCAAAGTCCTCGGGCGTGAACCGCAGACGCGACGGCATGTGCTGCTCGTCGACCTGCGCCGGGGTGGCGCCCAGCTCGGCCGCGACGACGGGCATGGGCCGGTGGCCGTAGTACCCGATGCCGAACCGGTCGCCGTGCTCGCGGTAGTAGAGATCCTGGTCCTGGTGCCGCAGGATCGGCAGGTCCGCGCTGTTGGGCCCGAGTGGACCCGTCGGCCCCGGTCGTCCCGGGATGGATGCCGTCTTGGCGTACTGGTGCGCCATGGCCTGCAGCGGGATTGCTACGCCGGCCATGGCCCCGACCTCGACGCCCCAGAAGCCGGCGCAGGAAACGACGATGTCGGCGGGGACGGTGCCGTCCCGTGTCGCAACGCCGGTGACGCGCCCGTCGGCTTGCTGAATGCCCGTCACCGGCGTCTTCCCGAGGTAGCGGACTCCGGCCTTGCGCGTGCGCGCTATCAACAGCTGCACGGCGCGAGCCGCCAGCGCCAGCCCATCACTCGGGATGTGCAGACCACCAAGCACCAGCTCCCTATTCAACAGCGGATACATTTTGACGCACTCGTCAACACTGACCGGCCGCGCCTCGACGCCCCACGACGACGCCCAGCCGTGTTTGCGCTTGAGCTCCTCGACGCGCGCGGGCGTCGTGGCCACCTCGAGGCCGCCCACCTGGTTGAAGCAGGCCTGGCCGTCTTCCTGCAGCGCCAGGAGCTTGGCAACGGTGTACTGCGCAAAGGCCGTCATGGTCTTGGACGGACTGGTCTGGAACACCAGCCCCGGCGCGTGCGACGTCGAGCCGCCGGGCATGTCCAGCGGGCCCTGGTCGACGACGGTGATGTTGGTCCATCCGCGCGAAACCAGCTCGTCGGCGAGGTTGGTGCCGACGATGCCGGCTCCGATGATGACGACGCGTGGTGAAGGAGCCATGGTAGTCGGTCGAGGTTATTAGTGAAGGTATCCAGAATACATCAAGTAGACAAGGAGGCTACTTTGACCAGTCCAGCAAACAACAAGTTAAATAAGTCTCCAACGCCCGTCAAGAGCCCGCATTCCGCATAAACTTACACCCTGCTGCAACCATACGGAAAAAGAAGCCGTCGATAACCACAGCACACTGACTGAGTAGCCGGTTGTGATGCAACCCGCTCACGTGATCGGTATCAGAACGCTCGATGCCGGCCTCGAGGAGGAGTCGAGGCCTCGTGACAGCTAGCTGTAGCTTCCGTGGCGCGAGGAATTATCAATAGAATGAACACCGGGAACAACCCGAGAATACCGACACGTCTCCCTTGCCACCCGGTGACCGAGATAACAACGCTGCTCAGCCGCATACAGCCAGCAGCATTACAACATCGGCCGGGATGCAGGCCGGGCACTACTGTAGAGCAATAACAACCTGCAACGAATCAAGAGCCGTCGATTGCACACAGACAACCCTCTCGCGCGGAGAAAACGCTCAGCCAAGTGCCAAGGTGCTTCTATGATGCAGCGCCGACCGTCCGCTCGACGACTAGATTAGCTAAATAGAGGCTGCTGTGCATGTCTCGGGCACCCAGACGGGGCCGTCTAGACGGGCGTGTCGGTGTACTGAGCCGACATCGGTCTTCGGTCGGGGTTTATTGTCTTGTTATCACTTTCCTCTTTTCTCTCTGCACTAGCCACGCCTGGCGTTCGGCTACCCCAGATACCGTGATGCTGACCCGAGATAACTACCCCGCGGTGGACCAGGATTCCAAACATCGACCTGAAACTATCCCTTCGCAAATGTTCACAAGATAACAAGTTGTCACGAGGATGAGAGTGATCCGCTCTGGCTGAGACCTGGTGTGTCCGGGGTCTTCGTCGTCGTCGTAGTAGATTTCTATACTGCTGAGGCAGGTTCCTCTTTTCACCTACTTCGAAAGATGTTCGTGAGTGCCGTCGGTACCCCTTGCTTCGGCGTCGGTACCCAAAAAAAAAAAAGATCCTCATGCTGAGAACCAATGTTTGCTCCTCACACAATGTCAAGCATTTACACATAATGACATCAACATCGCCAAACCAGGTCAACCCAATTAAACCAGCTATACATCTATGCACCACAATTTCTACACGCTAAACATCTAAGCAAAAGCAATGCATCGCTAAAACTGACTAAACATGACGTTGCTAAGGTTCTCGCTCTCCCACCACGCCGTTCCCCTGCTCTCGCCCACCACCGGCTGCGAGTCGTGATATCCCATGTCCCCAATGTTCGTAAACTGCAGCGAGTCCGCGTACAGCCACGGCGTCGTGTTGAACGTCAGGCTGTCCGTCTGCTCGTCGCACACGCTGTCGCGCGACGAGTCCGCCATGGACGAGACGCGCGCCGTGTAGGATAGCGTCGGCGCTTCCTGCCCGCCGTCGGCCGTGTTGATGGTGATTTCGGGCGATGTGGCGAGAATGATTTCCAGGGTTGAGCCCTCGATGGCGTCTTCGTGGGGGACCGCGGGCGTGAGTGAGGCGTCTAGCAGCCCGGCTGTGGGGATGTCTTGTGATTCTGCCGTGAAGCTGAACTGCAAGATTTCCCACATCAACGGGACGCTGAGATGGATCTTGTCCGGCATCCAGTCCTCGACGTTGATGCTGTCAGACCCCGCGGCGATGCGAGTCATCCTGTCCAGATTGCGGTCCTAAAAGTGTAAGCCGAGCCGGTCTTGTCTCTATCACAGAGAACCACCTACCAGGGCTCCGCATGCGGCGGACGAGGGTATGAAGCTCTTCAAGAACATCCTGCACTTCGCAAAGTCGGTATTCGACTTGTGTCTCAGCCTCGCCGCCGCCGCACAGCAGTAGTACAAGTGCACCGTCGCCGCAATGGCCGCGACATGGCCGAAGAACGGATCGGCGAGCGGCACCTGCTTGTCCACGACCATGTCGATCATGCGGACAATCCAAGTCGAGTGAATAAGAGCCAGCTCCGAGGACCTCCGCCAGAAAGTGTTCGGAATAGCGAGGTTCGGGTTGTGCTGCGCCCCGACGATGTACAGGAACGGGTGGTTCAGGGCGGTTTGGATGGCGTGGTACGTGAACTGCTCCTTGAGCCACGGCGCCCAGTAGTCGCGGTTCATCTGCAGCTCCTCGACCTTGCGCTCGTAGAACTTGACCGAGTCCCAGCGGTGGCAGATGGGGATGCGGTTCTCGATCTCCATAAAGTCCGAGAGCACCCTGGCGTACGTCGAGTCGTGTCGCCAGGGCTCCTTCAGGATGTTGTGCGCGCAGTCAGACACGTACTTTCTCACCTGGCTCCAAACCCATCCCAGATGCACGCTCGTGTTCCAGATGCCCGGCTCGCTAGCCGTCGAGCATCCCAGCTCGTCTAGGGGCAGCGGCGGCGCCTTCAAGTCTGGCTCCATGCGGTTCCAGCTCGTGGAGGGATGAGACGGGCGCCATACCTCCGTGGGAACGCTCAACAGACCGTTCTGCCGGCCGTAGGACTGCTCGAGGAGCTGCAGGCTCCAAAAGAGCTTCTTCTTGCGCTCCGCCGTCGCATCCCGGCCGCCGTACGCAGACTCGACGTCCATCATGGCGGACCGGCAGAGCTGAAAGGCCAGGCCGAGATGGAACTGGCCGAGGTGGACATCCCCGTCTATCTCGACGTTAGCCCAAGCGTCACTCCCCGGTATGCCAGACATTTCATGCCTATAAACGACGAGTACGAAAGCAGGCACAGGCTCTCGATGGTTGTGAGGCCCACGGAGCCGTTTGCGATGCGCAGCATGATCTGGCACTTGGCGTTCTTGTGGTGCACGCGCAGCTGGTCGCGCCGCTCCGAGAAGCGCGACGTCAGCACGAGGATGCTGCAGGCGAGCTCCTCGGGGAGGGCGCCGTAGTCGCTGACCTCTTCGCGCTCGAAGCACCAGATGGGCTGGCGGTGGCAGAACTTGAAGTACAGGCGGATGCCGAGGGCCATGTCCGAGGGGCTGGGCCGCGAGTATGAATCCTCAACGTCGGACAGGCCGCTGGAGAGGTGGTTGGCGGAGTAGTTTGGCTCGAGTGCTGGGGGGCTGGTCGAGTAGGACTTGTCCCAGCGGTCGGTGATTTCATCAAATGCCTGTTCTTGACGCGCAGCATGGGTGGTCCTAACGGCAGGTCAGAATTACCAAACACGCTGTTTCTCAGGGTGGTCTATTACAAGCTCCCGCCACTCAGGAGCAGATCCAGCTTCTCTTCCAGGTGCGCAAGCCGTTCCTCCTGTTCACGGTCAAAACATGAATGCATAACTGGGCAAGGCAACGCACCGATGGGCCGCTCTGCAACGGCCTCACGGGGGGCGGGTAGGAGCATCGCTGTTTGAGGCGGGAACAGCTTGAGCAAGCCGGCTTCTCACCGGGACAGCGCGTCTTCTTTCTCCTGTCACGATATCAGCACCCATCATACAAACATAAACCCGCAACGGCCACACACTTGCAAGTCAGACAGGCGTGGTGCGAACGTCGTCTCCCGCGAACACCGATGCTCTCCTCTGGCGGCGTCATGACGAGCCTCAGCGGAACACAACAAAAGCAACGACGACGACGACGTCGAACATGTCAGTCAGATCCGTTGCGTCCAAGGGAGTCATCACCACTAAGTAGTCCCAACCCCGCATCCCAGGTTTAGGCCTGTGCTTCCACCCTCCCCGAGGCGCGTTTAAGCCTATCTAGGAATAGGGATGACAAGTCGTGCATTCTGGCCTTTTGCAATAGGATAGGGCGTCCAGCCGGGGACCCCGCAAAGTGCCTGATTCGGCAAAATCTGCCGTCGTGGGCAAACTCAGTCCCACGTAGCAGACAAAAGCCACATCAGCTGGTTGCTTCAGTGGCGATACCGCAGTGGCAGGCGGGCGTGTCTTAGTAGCCATGCTAAGTCCCACAGTGTCGGTGTGGGATAAAGGGGGCTGGAGGGATAGATACGTGGGATACTAGACTATCGAGATGGGTAAGGGAAATCAAGACTAGGCCCAGGAGGATCAAGTCTTGGCCTTGTGGTTGTTTGATACTGCAGAGTGACCAGTTCTAGATATGGAGGTGATAGATAACAAAGCGCAGTGAGGGGACCACCTGCTCTCAACCGACAGGTGTCTTTGATCAGGCCAGTCGATTACGTTGAAGCAACCGAGCTCATGTTGGATATTGTGCACAATGAGACCTAGTAAACATCGTGTCAGAAGCAATAAATTTCAAGGCTTGTTCTATCCAAGTCTTTCTTATCTCGGAACCGGCTCTTGGAATCAGTCCTACCAATCAAAGACACCCCTCTCCCTCTGTTATCAAGCCCCGCGTGCGTTTCACGCCTCCAAACGCCGTCTGATCGCCGTTTCCTCAAAGCTTGGCAGTCGCGTCCAGCAAATTTTTCATCTCTGACCTCGGCCACTCTGGGTTTAGCGACGGATCCGGCCGGTCGCGGTCCCAAGCCCATTTGTCCGTCAGGCTGGCGGACAGCGAGCCCTCCAGCATCTGCAGCACGTACTTGCCGAGCACCGGGAAGAACTTGTAGCCGTGGAACGAGCCGCAGGTTGCGAGGTACAGTCCTTCAGAGGCCGAGTGCGGCGAGATGATGAAGTCGGAGCTCGTGGTGAAGGCGTCCCTTTGCAGGTCGGTTAGTAGGAGTAATTACATTCGTTGCAGTCCGAGGCCTTACCAGCAGATGCGATGTTTCTCCAGCTTCCAATGGGCACCCTTCCTTCCGTAAAACACATGGTTCGCATGGCGGATATCTTCCTTGAGTCTTCCAGAAACCTTCCACTGGGCGTAGTCAGGTTCTGGTGGTGGCATTGAGATGAAGCGTCCAGGTAACACTTCGCGAGTGTTTTTGAAAATCGTCTGTCCCCACCACTTGAGTTCCTTGTCCTTGGTTGGCGGAAGACTACCAATGAAGGGCCCTGTTATACTTATTAGTCGACTAGTGCAGTGATATATCCACGTGGTAAGTTACCCGTTTCTGGAGTATATCCCTGGAACCCAACAGGCATGTCGGCAAACCGTTCGTAAGACTCGTCATCAAGCTGTGTCATCCCAGTCGTGATGCCTCCCGCGAGGATCCTCGGGCCAGCCCGGAGATCCGTCTTGCCACTGCTCGCAGCGCTCAACTCCAACAGCGTGGGCGTGAAGGCTCCGGTGCAGAGGACAACGTGTGAAGCGGACAGCACTTCTCCACTTCTCGTCTTGACTCCAGAACAACGGCCGGCGTCATCGAACTGCAGCGTTGCGATATCCGCCGTCACGTACTTGACACCCAGTTCAATGGCCTGGCGGGTAACGGCCCGCAGACAATCCCCAGCAGCAGCCCAGCCGCTGGTCTTGTTTATGAGCACCTCCTTGACGCCGGAGTAATCGGCATCCTCGAAGAGCCCACCGTACATCTTACGAGCCTCGGCAACGGGAACGGCAGACACATCGGCCTTGCGTCCGAGTTTCTTGTAGTTGTCGACGACGTCTTGGGCGTACTCGCTGCGGCACATCCAGTAGACGCCCGTCTCGTGGAAGTACGGTTTCCAGAGGGGATCGGATTTGAAGATGTCCTGGGCCTCTAGCGCCAGCTCACAGTATACTATGTCGTCGTAGTCGGCCCGCACCACCTTGTTCCAGTCCCAAGAGGCAGCCACGCGGCTGTCCGCGTCGAATGCATCCCGGTCGACCAGAGTCACCGACGCGTCAGGGTACTTCTTGATTAGGTGATAGGCAGTAGACACGCCAAACACGCCGGCTCCGACAATGAGATAGGACGAGGACATGATGAGTACCCACGACTGATCTAGCGAAGATGGACGTTCTTGCGGCGAGGCCAGGTGGCAATTGAGGCCTCGGCAGTCAGACTCTATGAGACAGTGGGGGAGGAAAGAGAGGTCAGTTTACCGATTTGAGGCCTCGTATATCCTGGACCAACCAATTGATGCCTTATCCGTCGATTGGGTCTTCATATATCACCGTGCTTGAGTCGTGACAAACAGCGATGCGGAGTCGGCCAAAGTCTCCGGACGTCCGATCACGTGGCCTCCCAGCTTTCGGACAGTCGCCGGTGTCGCGAAGCTCCGGTTGTGGACGGCTCACGGCTCCGGTCTTATCGCAGCACAGTTGATCCCTCCCTCGCTTCTTCCCGCAACTCTCGTTGACCTCATGCAGGTGTCATGTCTCGTTGCGGGCGTACACAGTCTGTACTGGGGAACTCTGATAAGAATACTGCGCAACCCTTTGATGCACTCAATGCCGGCGCCCGTGTTTGAATGTCCGTCATATACGCGCCATCGTTGTGGAGGAGGATGACGTCCGGTCTCGGAGAGTCAATGATGCAACATGGTCGAGAATCATGATCGGGTCTTGCATTCCTGGAAGTGTGGTTGGCATTTTATCAGAACCATTCTTGGATCACGCGTATTTTCTGTTGTGGTGGAACAATCCCGCACGATGCCTCACCAACCACGAAAACGCCGTGTACTCTGACACAACAAGGAGTTTGTCCCCCGCCCATTAACTTGAGACACTTGCGAAATCAAGCTTTCCCATCATCTTGGCAAAGTGGGGAGAGGCCACACTAAGCAATCTTCTATTCAGCCACATACTTCGGACACTCAAGGCATGATATCACTTCAGACAGGGCTGCGTCTTTTTGTCTTAGTTCCCAAACTAAATGAAAGCTGTTTGCTGTCACTAGTCGGGATCACACACAAGGCGGATATAAAATGGGGTTCAATTCCATACCCAGCCTTTGACCCTAAAGTAGACTACTAACCCAGCAGGCATGAGATTTACGAAGTGGTGACGATTGCCTTCGCGAACACAGATCTGCACCAGAAACTGAAGTATCACAATTCGTACAAGGTCAACAGGTCCAGCCCAACCCAAGCTCACCGCCTCCGACGTCGGCTCCTATGACCATCGGCGGTTTGGACACTGCCCCTGACAGCTGATGCATTCGTGTCCAACAACACGACGACACAACCCGGGCGGCGTATCAATACCCCCGTCGCTATTTTGAGGCACTAGACTCCAACCCAGCGCATAGCACGAGACGAACAAGTCCAGATGATGAAGATCAAGTGACAACGGCCCAATCTCGTAGCTCCCCGCATTCCCCAAGCGCCACACGGCTGAAGGTTCCGACTTCACGGCATTTCTGATAAGGGACTCGGCTCCGAAGTGAGACGCCCGATCATGTGATCGGTCTGCTCTCCCGGAACTGGCCACCTGGACGTTGTCAGTATCTAGATGTGTCAAAGGCTTTCCGGTCGATGATATCGAGATGTGGCGAGCCGGATTCTATATCAAGCTGCTGAGGATGGCGATTTGGAAAGGAAAGCTAGGATTTCAGTTGTATCAATAGCAAGTTCACACAGTTCAACAGATTCTTTACTCTGTCTCAAAACACTATCTCCATTGTCTTTACTTGCATCCATCATGGCCCAGACATTCTTGAAAAGCTACTTTGGACTCGGGGCCACTCCGCCAGCAGATGATAAGACGGCCGTCAGAGCCCTGCCAGCCTCGTGGTACACCTCCCAAGAGATGTACGAGCTCGAGCGACGGGCCATCTTCTCCAAGAAATGGCTCCTGACCACACACAAGCTCCGACTCGAAAACTCAGGGGACTGGCTGCGATACGACGTGGCCGACTTCCAGTTCATCCTCTGCCGCGACCGCAACGGGAAGATCAACGGGTTCCACAACGTCTGCAGACACCGCGCCTTTCCCATCGTCACCGAGGAGAAGGGCCACAACAGCATCTTCGCGTGCAAGTACCACGGGTGGTCGTACGGGCTCAACGGCAAGCTCGCAAAGGCGCCCGGGTACCAGGAGCTCGAAGGCTTCGACAAGGCCCAGAACGGCCTGTTGCCTATCCACGTCCACATCGACAGCAAGGGGTTCATCTGGGTCAACTTGGACGGCGGCGAGAAGCCAGAGGTTGCGTGGGCCGACGACTTCGCCGGGATCGACGAGCAGGAGCGGTACGAGGCGTACAACTTTGAAGACTACAAGTTCGACCACACGTGGGAAATGGAGGGCGACTACAACTGGAAGATCCTGGCGGACAACTACAACGAGTGCTACCACTGCAAGACGTCGCACCCTGACATCCCAGCCATCGCGGACCTGAGCGCCTACAGGGTCGAGACCAAGGGCGGGTACATCCAGCACTTTGGCAACCCGACGCCGGAACAGATTGCCCAAGGCTTCAACGTTGCCAGCACCTACTTCTTCCCGAATGCCTCGATGAACGTCACGTAAGTATCTTACTCCAGTCACATTTCGAGCCAAGACTAACACCTGCAAGACCACACTTCTTCTTCATGCAGAGATTCGTGCCCATCAGCCCCACCAAGTCAATAATGAAGTACGAAGTCTACCGGAACAAGAACTCCAGCGACGCAGACTTTGAGATCATCGACTCCATGTACAAGCGCATCATGTCCGAGGACAAGTATCTCTGCGCCAACGCCCAGAAGAACCTCAACGCGGGCGTCTTCGTCAACGGCGAGATGCACCCGACCATGGAAAAGGGGCCGCTGTTCTTCCAGAAGTCGGTCCGCGATCTCATGCAGGCGCATCACAAGCGCGAGGTGGACGCCGGGCGCGAGATCTGGCCGGCGAGACAGACTCTCCCGAAGGCGGCGTCGACGAGCGAGAACGATGTGGGCTTCTGCTCGGCTGTGGATTGTTGCAGGATCAACAAGGATGCCATTGCTGTCTAGTATCCCGTGATGGGTACGCGTTCTCTTACAGTTACACCCTTTAGCCTTCTATTCATGTTGCAGCTTTCTCTAATCCAAATTGCTTCGTTTCATTCACAATGCGGGCCTGCATTCTCAACCATGTATTTTCAGCACTGCCAACTAGCATGATCATGATACTGTTTCTTCCTTCCTTCCATAGAGCAATCAAAACTCGGGCATTCAATCATCCCCCTCGACTACCATATGTGACTAAACGTTGCAAATAAACTTGATGCCGCAAGTAGACCGGGTGCCCTCGGCACAGATCTGGTTGCATGTATCAATAAAGCCTTCAACATCAACCGTCCTGTCCTGACGACCACGGGAGTAGGAGTCTTTATACACGGCTAGCTTGGCATCCTTCCCATCAGGGCACTTTGCGTTGTCATACACCTTGAGCTGCTTATCCTTGTAGATACTGACGCAATCCTGGTCAGCATCTACGCGTCGGACCGCCGGTCCACCCTCACCACCAACGACAGTTCAGCCTGTCCACGCCATGGATCGTCTTGGGCCAGTTCTTGCAGCCGGGTTCCTGCCATGTAGCGAGGCGGCCAGTAGCTCCATTGGGGCAGACGGGCTTCTCGTGGACGTGAACCTGATGGCCTTGCGGAAGTGCCACACAGGCCATGGGCTCGGGATACATGAATGTCTTGAGCCGGACAGGATCCTCCCACTGTCAGTTACCGGCCGAGGTTGCGCACTCGCTATGCGAGACTTTAGCCCCTCGAATAATGAACGCGTCGTCGTCCTGTCCCTTAGTGATCGTCCCATTGCAATGGAACATAACACCCAGGGCTCCGCCGAATCCACCCCTCAGGAGCTTCAGATGGGACAGGCTGATGCATGTGTTCAGCATCCAGTCATCCATATCCATGATTGTGTCTTCCAGCGTCACGTCTCCCCCGTTGCACATATAGAACATGCGATTATTCCGGACGTCTTGTCTTCGTACAGGGCGAGTTGGGCCCGCGTGCCATTGGCGCAAACAGCGGGCGTCACCATCTCGACCGTCTCACTCGGCCAGGAACTGATAGGCCAATGGCAGATGTCGGGTTCAAGTTCGCGGGGATGACTGATGTTTCCAAAGCTGCTATGGCAGGGGACAACTGATCCCTCGTGAAAACGGAGGCTGCCTGGCGTGCCGAGGACGGTCTGGTAGACTAAGGCTAGAGTAGCATCTTGGTGCTCACCAGGGCCATCGGCTTCAGTATCGCATTGGTATATGAGAGACCAGTAGTAGGGCGAGATGGAAACGTCGGCTTCGGACCTAAGACAACGCTTTGCCGTTTCCTCAAGATCGTGTGTACACTGCCTGTTCCGGTAGAACATGAGCGTTGGGCCGAGCCATCCGGACAAATCGACGATTCCAGAACCTCGACGTTGTCGCGCATGTAGTGTAGTATTCGCCTGGCAGGCAAACATCTGTCGCCAGATGAATCACCTCAGTTTCATCATCGTCCGAGCAAGCCGCCAAGGCCTTGCCCAAACCCCTGTCCGCAGTACTTGGCGCTCATCACTAATCGGCGATTTCCTTTTAGGGCTCAGAAATGAAGTCATCCGATTCCCGACATGATCAAGATGCTTGTGTTGGCATTCTAACAACCTAACAGCACCAAAGTCCTTTTCCAACGTCGCGGAACTCACATTACTGTACACATGTCATTAACCCCATCAAGCGACGATTTGTTTTGCTCGGGACGCTTCGCACTCAAATCATCCAGACCCTCCCAGTAGACATGGTGCATGAACCCCGCCCGCGGATTCTGGAACACCTCCGCCATCGCCCGTAGGCACTCCTCATCCTCCAGCTGCAGCGCCATGTCCGTCAGGGCGATTCTGCTCTTTTCAGTCTTCCAGGGCCCGGGACGATCGTACGCGGTGAGGTACAGCGGGTTCTTCAACTCCTTCAATCGCTCCTCTATTCTCGTAAACAGCATCAAGAAATCCAATGTCACCCAAACGTAGTTCAGGCTTGAAAGCGGCCTTGTCCCGCAGACGTCGTTCGAAATGTCCAGTTTGATGACTTCCAACAGGCCGCGGCCGGTAAGGTTCATGCCGTCAGCATCTTGCTTCCGTCCAGTTGCATTGGGGAGGCTTTCTCCTGACGCTGTCGTATAACCCTCTCTCGTAAAGGAGTTTAATACGGATGGCGACACCGAGGCGGCATCTCTATCCCCCCCGAGAGTTTTCATGAACTGCTCGCGGATGCTCAGAATCGCCCTGTCATCCAAGCCATTGCCCTTTGCCTCACGGACGAGAATATTGTCCTCAGGCCGCGGCTCCTTAGTTACTGGGTCAATGACCTGTTTAACCTGTGAAAGGCGAGAGAAGAACACAAAAGTTCCAAAAGCAACGTCTTTGTCGGGAATGCGATCAGGGTTCCAGTCTGCGGGTCGGTAGACCATCAGGTTCGATTTCTTCTGGAAGAATCGATTCGCATTCGGATCCAGAATGCCATGGATGTCCAAGCCGTTTGCCGCCGTCTGCCTTGCTGATTGCCACTGGCGTTGCGAGAACCGAGAACCGGTCACACCAATTCTATCCTTTAAAGCTTCACCGAAATTGCTCGTCGGAATCTGCCCTTTCGTGAAGAAGGTATGCTTGAAGAGGTCTTGAAGCGTGGCATACAGCCCGACAGGCTCCGTTATGAAGCCTCTCTGCACAAGCATGTTATGAAGATGAATCAGTAGCATGGGCTCGTGCATTCTGTCCCAAAGGGCCATACAGAGTGAATAAGCCAGCTCCAATCCCTCCATCAAGCCAGTGCCGCAGAGAAAAGGCGAGTATTCATAGAGCCCGTTGGCGTTGTGGTCCGAGAAGCGCGAAGGCGGAATTGTGTTCAGCCCATACATGTACTTCGTCTCTCCAAGCCAGTTGATGAAGTCTTCTTGCATAATCTCCAGGAGTTCGAAGACTTCCATATGGCGTTGGCTTTCGACGCCGTCTTTCTGGAACCATTGCTTGAGGATACTAACAGCTTGAAGAAACCCGTGTCCAAATCTCTGGTTTTCGCGATCAAGGAAGAGGTCCACATCCCGTCTTGGTCGAAATTGGTTAGCCGGAGCTTCTAGGATATGCCCTCGAAGGCTACTTAGAAACCACCCTCGGGAGACGCCGAAAGAGTCGACAATGCACTGAAGTTGGAAAACGTGGTGAGGGAGAATCATCTTCTGAATATTGGTCCCGGGTTTCTTCATCGCCATGGAAGTGATGGCGCCAGCAAACTCGACCAGACCAAAGAGCCTCCGGTGTTGGTTCCATGGGCCGGAAATAGACCAGTCCACAGTTTCGTAGGCATGTCTTTCGCCTTTGAGGGTGTTTCGCTGCACCACGATGGATGAGAACACATTGACAAGGTCGTATAACCACATGATGGTGTACGAGCGCCGCCAGTCGAGTCTTTGCTTTTTGGTAGCTCTCTGTAGGTTGAATTTTGGATCCCAGTTCGCCAGCTTAGCGTTCATTGCCTTGGTGGGCTTTCCACTGCGGGTTGCCTGGAAATCGGTGACAAAATCCACCAGATCCTGGTAGGCGTACATGAGGAACTGCTCTTTGACATCAACGTCGGTTTCGACAACTGTTCCACTGATGTTGCCTTCGGAATCAAGGCTGCGTAGAGACAAGTGGAAGTTTCCCTGGGCCTTGTCTGGGTCGCCACGAGTGATCGTGTTGATGATGGTTTCGTACGAGTCGTGGCCGGGAAAATCGACGAAGATGGTTGAACCAGTTTGTTTTACCATGGTAATAGCCACGTTGGAGACCGCTCCGGCCACAGCGCTGTTAAGACCTTCGTAGGCCACGTCTTTCCACATGCCCTGGATGTAGAGTCTGAGGTCGGCCCATTCTTTGACGGCTGAGTACACAGCCATCAGGTAATCGGTGACCAGTCCACCATGGCTCTCGATAATCTTGATGCTCTCGAACGGCACATCGTCGAGGCTGGGTTCCTTGACGTTGCTCGGGGCTTTTCCCTTTTTGGGCTTCTTGGCCTTTTTGTTCTTTTTCCCCTTTTTGCCTCTCGCTGAAGTCTTCTTTGCGACGGCTTTCTGTGGAGCCGAGGATTGCTCCGTGACTTTGAAGCCATCGTCTTCGTCACTTGATTCGCCCCCTTGCTCCTCAATCTTTAGGGCACTAAACCTATTCCCCAGGATAATCTGGTCAACGTCCTCTTCCTGCTCATGAGCTTGAGCCTGTGCATTCTTGTCAGACGCCCACACTTCGCCACCCAGAATATTGAATGACTTGGTGAGAGTGTCAATGAAATGTTTGTGGGTGGCATTATTCCGTTGAACTTCTGGGTCGGATTTCGAGCTGAGCAACTGTTGGAATGCGCCGTATACCGTGGTTCTCGCTTGAATAATGGACTGAAAGAGGCGGTAGATGACCGAGGGAACTGGCTCACCATGCTGGGCGATCAGCTCCGACATGGACAAGAGGCCTGACACGGTGATTTGGCCGGTCGTGTTGAGGCCTTGTGGAGGCTCATCCTTCAGTGCTGCAGACGACTTAATGATGCCATTCGAGACATGGAGCAGCCAGTAGACAAGATATCTGGTGTCCCTTTTGTAGGACACGTAGATGTTGTGAGGCGCCATGGTTCTCATCGACGACGAAGCGGGGAATGTTTCAGGTTGACGACAAGGAGGAGGGCAAGTTGCAAAAGTTGCAAATTGTAATGACGCCGCGTGCCAATGTCGGAAAGAAAGTATCGGGTCAGCCCCACGATGACGGACAGGAAGACCTCTCGATGCCTTAGTAAGTTAGATAGCTTAAGAAGGGAGGATTGAGGATTGTTTTGGTGGTGGGGCTGCGCGGGGTTGTCGAGGCATTCACGTTTCGATTGGATCCAGTTGTCTTACTCAGCCAGTTGTCCTGCTCACTCTAGGGTAGGTGTTATGCCAGGTTTTAACATCTAGTGTTTTGCGTAAGGTGTGAGCTGGTGATTCTGATCCAACGGGAGGGAGAAGATGACACGGTAATAAAGGAGGCTACTAAGTGGCCTTGCTGTAATGGCATGGACTGGGTGACCGCTAATGGGAATTAATTGGTCTCCGTAGATGTTCTTTTTGTAATACTCAATCCCTTTAAGCATATTGGAGTCGATCCTTTACCCACTTAGGTCTGAGATATTCTCCATCAAAGCCCATATCAAAGCTCGTGGAATGAACATAGTTGACCACCCAATCTACTTTCATCTCAACTCCTTCAGCCGCCTGACTCCACACCGTTACCGTGATGGTGTTGTCCCCATGGTAATCCAGCACGCCAGGCGGCACAGGAAAATCAATCTGCTGCCCGATGTACGGGCTGAACCGTCCGTACTGGTAGCCATTCACGAAGAGCAAAGCGCGTAGACGGTTGGTGTAAGTCGGCTTACTGGGGGTGAAGGTCCCGTCCGAGGTGGCAGTGAGGCGGAAAGAAATAGACACATCCACGCCCTTGGGGACATTAAGAGGTGCAATGGTGCGGAAGGCCCAGACACCGGCCGAGGGGACGACGAGCGTGTCTGCGTCGGTGGACACGTCCTTCCAGTCGTCGTCTGGGTAGCCGGGAAGGTGCATGCCTATACGCTCGGCGTAGAGCCCTCCCTCGTTCATCGGACCTCGCATGGGATCGATGTTGTCCTCAAGACCAGCGTTGCCGGCGATACTCCATTCAGTGAAGCTGTAATCCTTCCCGGGGCCGATGAGAGTAGCATTGCTGATGCCCCGTGGTTGGATTGCGGCCTCTCGTAGCTCGTGGCCGCTTTGATCCATCAACACAACGAGAACGTTCTCTCCAGAATCCTTCAAAGTGGCATTGTCGAAGGAGAATGTTCCTTTATGAGATGTGATGTATGAGAGGCCGTGGAAGGAACCGATGTAGTCCGAGTTGAGCCAAACAGAATAACCAAAGGCAAACCCACCAGTGATATCGAGGAAGATATCTGTAGGAGGTTGCTTTGTAGTGGGGAAGGTGGCTCGGTAAATGTGGTTTCCATAGTGTACTTTGTAGTCGTCAACGTAGAGTACCGGGTTGTTGCTAGCAGGCTCAGTCGGATTGGGGGTCTTTGTTTTGTTGGCAACTAGAGAATATTAACTTCATGCTTACACAGAATATTTCTGGAGTTTGATTCTTACCAACCCACGCCTCGGGACTTGTCTCATAATCCTTGGCAATCTCTGGGAGGCCGTCGGCCCACTTCCAGGAACCCAAGGCGGGAAGCTTGAATTTCGAAGGTCCCTTGATAGAGACCGTGTACACCGGACCGTTGTGGGATCTGATAGGAGCCTTCTCTCCGTTCCAGGTAATAGACCGTAGCTTCTTCGGGCCAAATACGGTGATCTTCTTGGCCTTTTCTTCGTCCCCGGTGAGGTGGAGGACTCGCTTCTTCGCGTCGTATACCGCAGAACGGACAAGGTATGGACCTTGAACAAAGACTTGAAGAGGGTTAGCTACGAGTCTTGAGATATGCATGGTCGACTTACCAGTGTTGTTTGCGGGTGCAAAGGGGTTGTTGTCTAGAGTTGGCACCCAGAAACGATATGCAGTCTCCCGATCAAGCAGCAAGATGCGGGTGTCATCGCTCAACTGAAGAACGTGCATCCCCGAGTTTTGGATGTACGAGACTGTAATCCTCGAACCTTCCTTGCGCACCGAGAGGGACTTTTGCCCACCAGCGTTCAAGACCTTAAGCTTAGACGCGCCCTTGATGGCGAACTCACCAGCCTCGCCACGAGGCAGCCACAGCGCAAGAATCTCCTTTCCATCGATGGTGGCATGGCTTAGCACCTCGGCCGTCGAGTAGAGTAGCTTCTTCTTGCCAAAGGCAAAGTCGGTAACCAAGACCTTGGCCTGGTGACCGTCGATGACGGCGGCATCGCCAAACCGGGGGACAGTAAGCTGGCCCTCGGATGTGTCGACCTTCAGACGGAATTTCTCCAGAGTGCCTGACGTGGAGTCGGCGTGCTGGACTACGTAGAACCCAGCTTTTGTCTCGGGGTTTCTGAGCTCGGCGGTGGTGATGGCCTTGGTGGTCGTGTAGTTGGTCCAGTCGCCCACTCGATCCGTGTAGGCCAGGTCGTGGGCGATTCGGGTAAATAGAACGAGGAGCTTAGTCTCGTAGTACTTGTCCCAGAGCGCGCGGTTCTCGGACACTGGAGACGAGTAGTCGTAGCTGGTTGCCACGACGGGACAAGCAGAATGTCCCCAATTGGTCCCGCCGAACATCATGTACAGCGAAATCGCAGTCACGCGTTGAGAGATGAGATCTCGGTAGAACAGATTTGCGAATTCGGGGCCAATGTCTGTCGGGCAGCCGCCTTGCGGTCCACCCCACGGGTTATACGAGCCTCCCTGGAACTCGGGCATGAAATTAGGCTGCTTCGGCGACTGGACAGTGAAGTATTCGTAGTACTCGGCCGTCTTGTAAGGCTTGTACTCGCCGTTTGTGCCGGTGCACTCGCTGATGTTGCAGCTCCAGCACGAGGGATAGCTGTCCAGTCCGACCACGTCCACATTGCCGGTGGCGTTGGAGAAGTCCTTGGACCAAGAGTATCCCCTCATGTTGGGCGCGTTGTGGGCCAGCGGGACGTCGATGCCGCTGTCGCGGGCGCTGTCCTGGAGCAGCTGCATGTAGTTTGCGATGGTTGGGTTGAGAACTCGCTTGTCAATGTCCTTCCATTGGCCGTTCAGTTCGTTCTCAATCTGGAACATGATGACGTTGCCGCCGTTGGTGATGAGGTGCGGCTGGATAATGCTGGAGATTTCTTCCCAGTACGGCTTCCAAGCCGCAGTGTATCTCTCGTCGTCGTCTCGGAGAGCGCCGTACTCGCCCGTGGTGAGCCATAGAGGGAAGCCGCCGGCGTTTGTCTCGGCGTTGACGTAGGGACCTGGGCGAACGATGACGTACATGCCAATCTCTTCGGCCAGTGTCATGATGGAAGTGAAGTTGTGGCTGCCGTTGGTAAAGTCCAGCGCGTCGGGCGAGGCGCTGTGGTAGCCCCATGAGGTGTAGATGGAGAAGGCATTGAAACTAGACCATGCTCGTCACAAAGTCATTTGGGAGAGATTGAAGGGATTGTATTGAACTTACCCAGCTGCCTTGATCTTTTCGAGTAGATCTCGCCATAACTCTGGTCTGCGATGAAGTCATTTAGACCATGCTTGTTTTCTGAGATTTGCCGCTGACTTACACTGGAAATCTCCACGGATGGAACTGAAACGCGCTACTTAGCAGCCGCGATTGACTCAAGATAAGCCGGCTTGCTTACCTCGCCGGAAAAGACAAACAGCCTTTGGCCATTGACATAGTAGCTATGATGATCCCTGAGTGACCCGTGTTAGAAATTTCTCCGTGTTTCATCCCGACCTGCGTTTCTAACCATTGCACAATCTTGTTCAAGCCGTTGTCGAGCACTGGCCACTCCGCTTCCTGGCCCAGGACTGAACCGGGGAGAGAAGCCAATCCCGTCAGCCCCAACGTGAACGTGGAGATCTTCATTGTCGAACCCTTGAGCAATAGAGAGGTGACATCCGATTTTCCTCACCGGCTTCAAGGACTTTTTATCGCCGTGGTCGGCTCGCGGGTGCCGGATAAATCGGGTCTAGTCGCATGATGTGCCGATGCACCCCGGTTCGCATCTGTGTATTGTCCCTCCAATGAGCCCGGCCAATTGCATTTAGCCTCAACGGCGTTACAACCAAGCTCGTGATCGGCAAGGGGGACCACTGCGTTCGGCACTCAAGTGACCAGCAAACACGAGCTTAAACAGGTAGAAGGGCCGGCCGAGAGACCAAAAAACCGGGCATAGTCATTCCCCCGCTTCACCGCTATGACGAAAAGATATATAACGCGGGGGTTTCGGTGTGTTGATGGCCCGAGGACGATTGGTGCGCTTCAATTCATTAAGTTCCCCTTTCTTCGCCGACGTAGATAAACTGCGGTGTTGTGCTTCTTCAAGTTCCAGTCTGCAATGTCAGCCCTGATATGAGGCACTAGACGCTCAAACTCACTTCCATTCAACCAGAAGCTACGCATCATCTCATTTTAAGAACGATTTCCTTTCTCTTTAATTGGACTAACTTAAGTAAAGGCGAACCCCGTCCCCTCCCCGTCCTGTTGCGTGACTCAGCATGCCGTCTGGAATAAGACCACCCTCAAAGCTGCGAGCTTCTCAGATTGAGCATGTGCCTAGTCCCCAGTGTAACCTAGAAAACCCCTTATATATTATTCCATTGTTAGGAGATTTATTTTTTATTCTCCTCCCACACATCTTGTCCCTTAGGTATGGAATGCAGCCCGAAATCAGGACACGTACTTGTCGAGCTGCTAGACAAAGTCACTGTACAAGCCATAGGGGTAACAGGACAAAGGGACCGGAGTAACAAAAAGAATAACGAGAAAGAGAAAGTAAGAGCCGTACAAAATGATAAAGAGTGTCTCTTTTCCTGTACGTAATTAATGTGATATTACTCCCGTTTCGCATCTATTCTGCCCTTGCGCTGTGACCCGATAGCTCGGGCGACTCAGTTCGACATTCAAGCTGTTTTGCGGGCAGCTACCAGAGATGTCATTGCTAGTCGCGGTCAAGGACGTCTCAAAAGCAATCAGCTATGCCAATGCATTCATAAAGAAGAATAGAAAAGAAGATAATAAAAACACCGAGTAAAAAAGGAATTGTTACCCAACAGCAAGCTTAACCTACACTACGTTTCCTTACCCTCTGTACCTTTTGGTCGGTTCTAATTCTGGACCCTGACAAAAACGCCAACGCAAGCTAGACGGCCTACCCTATACTTTTGGTCTAAAATATTATTAACAGACCAGCACCCAGATGCCTACTTCACTCATTTAACTCAACAGGTCATGTTGTCATTTTGGCATTGGCAAGACTTGCCCAATTTGTATGGCGACAAGTAAACAACCAAACATGAACAACATAACCGCGTCATAAGATTTGAGCATCAGATAGTCTGCCAGAAATCGACCTAGACACTTTTTTTTCTTCTTCAATTGTTTGTTACACTAAGAATGATCATTACTGCCTGTGCATCGCTGGCAGATCCGCATTATATAAGCATTCGTTTCGAAGAACTGAATAATCGCAAGACCCATCGCCTGGGTCGCTCTTTAAGGCGCGTTGACTGACCATTCTAAACACCCTGTGCCTGATTTCTACCCTTCAAAGTTACTCAACATCCAGCACATTTTCATTAGTGTACGCTTGGTTGCCAACGCCACTGTATTAAGATGCTGCGCAACGTCATGGCAGTGGGTGAAACAGCGATAGAATACGGCAGCCGTCTCGAAGCATTTTCGATCCTAGAAACTGTAGCCTATTCAGAGACGATACGTGGCTCGACAACACACGAGAGCAAATTATGGCGAAATGGCACATTCAAATGACAGGATACCCTGATCCGGAAAAATAGAAACCCATCGTTCAGAGTATGACCTAATACTTAAGCTTAAATCATTCGTTTCTCCTGAGTCAGGGACGCGGTAAGCCAGCATTTCAGGAGGCCGGAGAAATACAGCAGTGTCCACAGCACGTCACTTGTCAACACGCCAGTGTCCCCGGCGCGGATGCGCTGATTTCATTAGTTAAAACCCGACAACCCCTGTCCTGAAACATGTTCATTTACTGTGTTATAGGCAATGGAGACCTTGACTCCGAAATGGGTGGCACCCGCGCTCCAAGCCGTTTTAAATCCCATCTATCAAGCCGGTTGTGGGAGCGCGGGCGGCGGTTCCTCCAGATTTTCCACCAACCGCCAAGCATCCCGGTTTCAAATGCGCCAATGGCGACAACGCAGACCCATCCAAGACGTTACATTCGGTTCACGGATGTCCTGTGTTTCGAATCTGGGGGCGGCGGACATATTGCTTCGGTCCATATCCGGCAGCTTATGGCTTCCAAATAACTCTAATTGCTGGTTCGGCATGTGGATGACATTCATTGCCAAGATGTCTTCATCGATGCGTTTTGTGCGTGATCGTGCCGGATGAGGAATGCTCGTATTCAGTCCTCCAAGGACCCCGTTCAGGAGTTGACCGTCTATAAAAGATTGCTTTGCCACTTCCTTTCATTATTTTGAGAGCTTGTTCCAGACAAGAAGCATCAGCGTCCGATCTTCTCTGCTCGGCCCTCTCTCTTCAACTTTCTAACCCCTGAACTATCTGCACATCGCCATCATGAAGCTTTACTCCGCCTTCGTTGCCTTAATGGCCACCCTCGCCGTCGGCTCGCCTGCTGAGTCGCGGGACGCCATCAAGCGTCAGGCTGCCCAGGCCTGCTCTGTGGGCTACTGCACACAGAACGGAGGTACTACCGGTGGTGCCAAGGGCTCAACCGTTACTGTCACCTCTGTCGCTGCTCTCATTGCGGCCGCCAAGCAGGAGGGACCTCTCACCATCATCGTGTCTGGCAAGCTCTCTGGTAACGACCGTGTCCGACCCACGTCTGACAAGACCATCATTGGTGCTGCTGGTAGCTGTAAGTATTCCAAGAACGCGTCGACTGGAATCATTCTGACTCTTCGCAGCTATTACCGGAGTCGGTTTTTATGTCCGCCGCCAGAAGAACGTCATCCTGCGCAACCTCAAGATTGCCAAGGTCCTTGCTAAGAATGGCGATGCTATCGGCATTGACGAATCGACCAACGTCTGGGTGGACCACTGTGACCTCTCTGGAGACTTGAGCGCCGGCAAGGACGACCTCGACGGCCTCCTCGACATCTCCCACGGTGCTGACTGGGTTACCGTCTCCAACACCTACTTCCACGACCACGTAAGTCAAGCTATCAACCCGATTCTCAAAATAAAACACCGACTGACTGCTCTGTTCAATAGTGGAAGGGCTCCTTGATCGGCCACTCCGACAGCAACGCCGGCCAGGACACTGGCAAGCTCCACATCACCTACGCCAACAACCACTGGAAGAACGTCAACAGCCGTCAGCCCCTGATCCGCTTCGCCACTGTCCACATCGTCAACAACTACTGGGACAGCATCGGCCTGTCCGGCGTAAACACCCGCATGGGCGCCCAGGTCCTCGTCCAGAGCTCCGCCTTTGCTAACTCTGCTGAGCGTGCCATCTTCTTCGCCGACTCCAAGGCCACTGGCTACGCCGTTGTCGAGGATGTCAACCTCGGTGGCTCTGTCAACTCTGCCCCCAAGGGTACCCTGACCTCTGCCTCGCTCCCCTACAAGGTCTCTGCCCTGGGATCCGGAAATGTCGCACGCACTATCCCTGGCACTGCTGGACAGAAGCTTTGAGTAGTTTCGCTTTGAGAATTTCGCACACGGCTGGCTAGCTTCATACAAGCACAATGGACACTACATCCCGTACATAGAAAAAGTAGTTGCCATAGTCAGCCAGCTCGTTTTATCACATTATCTTGGCCATACTCGTTCGACCAAGATTTCTGGCATAATTTCGTCCAGTGATACACCGTGAAGAGTGTTTTCAATATACTGATCCTCATTAAGACAGATTGGTGCTGGGCAGTCATGGTATGTTGAAGCCTTATGACTGCCGCGTTGGACAGTGTTTGTTTGGATAATTAATTGCCTGCGGGATTGATTTCCGCTAATTACGGAATGCTGACTGACTAAGAAGAATATTCGTCTTCACTTAATAAGATAGCACCTATCTGGGATGTGACCATTGAATGCTGAGGAGAGGTTAGACGTGCTATTTTTCGTGCTGTTAGAACCAACCGTCAACATGCATTTCAAGATAACCAACGCCATCAATGGATTGAATATTTTTGCCTTCATGAGTGAGAAGCTAGAGCCTCTAGTGACTAATGCTCTCAGGGGAAAGTTGCATGGGGCCGATGTCGGGAACCCGTCACATTTTCTGTCGGCAACTGACAGGTTAAATTGAATTGATCTGTCCACATTTGTGTTTACCCAAAAAGCAAAAGGGCATCATCTTCTGCATCGGGGTGAGGTATGATATAAATGTGCCAGGGCATGCAATTGTGTGAAGTCGGTTGAGACAACAAATGCAAGCCTTGGAACCAACGTGATGTGTAAGTTATAGGGACACAGGGTGGGACGAGCAAGTACATGGTGCAATGTCAGGATTTCTTGCAGAAATAGACTGCTTCGCCGTACATACGACAAGCCCGTTCTCTCTTCAACGGCACACAGCGTCTCTACCGAGAAGAATCTCACCGTTCGTCCCGAGATCGGGGTATGACGGCTCCAAGCTCCACCAAGTGGGTTTGTACTGTACACCATTCGGCTCCATCTAATCTTATCAGATCCAATCCCGTGGGTTCGTGAAACAAAATCCGCACACACGAATTAGGTAAGCCGCTGACTTTCATGACGCACTTTTAAGCGGCGTAGCTGTTAGCCGTCTATCATCTTCATTGTCGATTTATGGGGCGCTCGTACGGACCGCTGAGCACGCAAAAACACAGCCATGCGCGGTATAAATGTCAGCCTCACTCGGGCCATGCGCGCCATTCCACGAACCCTCATCCACACGCAATACGCCAGGAACGTATCCAAAATGGCCGCCGCACTCGAGCCCGCCCACGTCCCAAACACCTACCAGTACACGGCTCGCTCCGACAGGGGGGACTACATTGTCCAGGTCGCCTGGCCTTTGGCCTGGAGCAAAGACCGAGTCCCGCCGGAAAATGACGGCCCCGTCTCCACCATGTGAGTTAAAGGCCTCATCGAGAGCAAGCAGCCGTATGTACGACCCTGACCGCGTTGCTTAGTTATGTGGTGGACGGAAATGCCTACTTCTTCACCGCAGTAGATGTCACTCGACGACTGGAGTTCACCAACATGGCCAGAACTGTCGTGGTCGGCATTGGCTATCCCAATACCCGCTGCGTCTACGACCACCGTCGGGGACCCGATCTCACTGCGCCGACTGCAGACGGCAAATACGACATCCCGCTTGACGCATACGGAAAGCCCCAGGACCACCTCTCCTTTGGCGAGGCATCCATCTTCCTGGACTTTATTGAGAAGGATGTTATGACCTATGTCCACAACACCCTCTTCCCGAAGGCTCCTCTTAGTGCTGGCCGCAAGGCTGTCTACGGCCACTCGTATGGCGGCATCTTCGCCCTCAACGCTCTTTATACCAAGCCGACCCTATTTAATACCATCCTTGCCGGAAGCCCCGTCATCTGGTGGAATCACTCTTCCATAATCAAGGAGCAAGAAGTCGCTTTCAGAGCCCTTGAGACTCCTCCCGACCCTGTCCCATCGTTGTTCCTCTCATGGGGATCTGCTGCAAAGGACTTGGTAGCACGGCCCAGGGAAGACGAGAAGGCCCTTGCAAAGAGAAAGGCGTGTTCTGAGGATGACCAAATGAGGGACACCATGAAGGCGCTTGTGGAACGTTTGGAGCCCTGCCCGAACGTGCGACATATCGATACGTGGGAGTCGGTGGGCGAAGACCATGGCAGCGCAGCTGTTACGGGTCTCCAACAGGGAATCATGAAGTTCATCGTGGAGAAGCTGTAAATGTAGAAAGATAAACTGAAACTCAACATGGGAAATACCAGCATATTGCTGCATATGCAGAACTTCAAAAGACGTCCTTGGAGTGGACGACTTTCAACATCGGCTGGTTCTTGGAGTACTTTGGCATGCCCAACGTCAAGACATAGATCCAATACACCACATTTGTTGTCAACATGGCAAACAAGACTGCCTCGATCCCGGGTACTGGCAAGGAGGTGATGACATTTACGTACTCTCTCGATGTCGCCAAGTTCGTCGTCGAGGCGTTCAACCTTCCCAAATGGGACCGGGACACTATCATAATTGGTGATAAGATGACCCGGGAGGAATTCGTAAAATTGGCCGAAGAAGCCAGAGGTATGTTAGCCATGGCAGCTCTCTGTTTTCGCCTACTTGCAGCTTGACAAGATTGCCCACCAGCAGCAGACCACTAACACAACATACAATAGGCAAGAAATTCACTGTCACGTACGATAGCGTGGAAAAGCTGCAAAATTGAGAAATCACCGAACTTCCTGGACAAGTTGCTGCTTATTCGTATTTCCCCAAGGAGTGGGTGCAGAAGTTGTTTTCTGTTTTTGGGTGCTGGGTGACGGAGGGCGTGTTTGACTTCCCTGAAGAAAAGGCTCTGAACAAACTGTTCCCGGATATCAAGGTGACAACTGTGAGGGAAATGGAGAACCAGTCATGGGCGGGAAGTAGCACATTCGACCTGGATCACAGCCTATAGATGGCATGCTGTTAGAAGGTACACGCTCATTGAAGAGAATTTGATGCAGTTGCGACATCGGGCGACGACTCATGTGATAAATACAAGAACAACGTTCCTTTTACGTGCTGACATCAACCTGAAGCCACGGTTTAGCACCATATCCCCAGAAACGGCCAATTCTGATGTCACCAGAAGGATTCAGGTCGATGCTGGCATGCATGCGCGTGCCATCCTTGTTCAATTTTGGCCTACTACCAGGATATGATGAATTAACTAAGCGCACATCACATACATATGTCCTGTCCCCCTTGAAAAAACCATTTCAGCTCATACATTCCATATTGATTGATTTCATTACCTCCTCATTCCTTGACGGCATACAAACAAACACCTCGTTATAAATTGATAACCAACTTACTTCCAGATACCTCGCCTGCTCGCAATTTATTTAGCCCGACCAGAATAGCATCAAAGCCACCGTCCAACATTGTGATTGGAAGTGGCTTTACGGTCTTGGTAAGCTCAGGCAGAACGGCACAGAAGTCGACGAGAAGCTTGCGGTCGGATGGATTGGCCTCCCATTTGGGCCCAATGGGCGGCAGCCAGGTAAAGGCACGGCCAAATACCGTATATGCCATGACTAGTTCATACTCCACGCCTGGAGTCTTGGACTTGCCTCTGTCAAGAAGCACCACCACCTTGCCGCCCTTGTTCTTGAGAACGCTGGCGCACACGTCGGTCGATTTGCCCTCTGAGAAGCAGTCCACGGCCTTGGAGATGTTGGGGAACTGCTTGACAATATCTTCGGCAACTGTCGGAGATCGATAGCTAAAGACGTAGTCTGCGCCGTAGCTTTTGACGAGATCAAACGAATGCGGGGACGCGGTCGTGACGACGGTGTAGCCGGCAGCCTTGGCGAGCTGGATGTGGAAGAGACCAGCCGAGGTAGAGCCCGCGTATATGAAGATTGCCGGGCGATCTGTCGACGCTGTCTGAACTGTCTCGGCGGTCTCGTCGGGCCAGGGGAGGCCGTGCCGGGAAAAAAGGCAAAGGGCAGCGGTGGAAGCAGACACACCGTACGTCGTGGCTTGAGCATTCGTAGTCTCAGCGGGAATCTTCCAGGCGAGATCGGCATCGGTCTTGAGATACTCGGCAAATGCGCCGCGGTCGGGATAGAGGCCGCCGTGGACGACGCCGGCTACGCGGTCGCCGATGGTCCAGGTTTTGGCTGCGTTGCTCCCGACCGCCGCGACCTCGCCGGCGTAGTCGCAACCGGTGATGGAGTTCGGTGGGGAGAGGACGTCGATGTGCTTGAAGTCGCTTGGGTTTAGCGCGACGGTGCGGACCTTGACGAGGATCTCGTCGTCTGAGATTTTTGGGACAGGGACGTCCTTGAAGTCGGCGCCGCGTCCAAAGGACTTGCCAAGGCTGAGGTTGGCAACCCTGGCGAGCAGCGAGTGGTTAGATACGAGGGCTTTCATGGTGTACAGTAGAAGCGGCGAAGATGGTGCCAGTGGTACTGGGAACTTCAGCGTCGGATAGGCTCTGTGGTGATTTTATCGATTTTAAGAGGCAAGACTGCTACTGGTGTTTTCACCAGGTTGACCCAGCCTAGAGCACGACGCTTTCCGTGCTGGACGGTCTCAGATGGAGGAGTAACGGTCTTCCCGTAGTAGAGCGTCGACTTGTAATGATAAGCAATTTTCGGACTGGAATGGTCACGACTCCTGGGGAGTAGAGAATATGTGAGCGAAGCTGGGTCGGAGCCATTATACATGAGACCCTGGTCGAGGCAACTGGAATGCCGAATGGCGCGGAACTCTGATCATCTCCACCCAGGAGGCGCTACGGCACGAAGCCGACTTTGCGTCATGGATGAGTCAAGGGGATCTCCGGGCGTGTGAATCTTAACAGAGTTTGAGGTTTTCTTGGGTCCGATAGTGAAGTGCTGATTAATATCTGGCTATTCCATCCGTTCGCCATGCTGAGCCACCCTTGTTGACGCCCCGACGGCAGGCTCCGTAACCACCATTCGGCTCTCTATCGTGATATTCCGATGATAGCATTTAGTAGACACAATGGTAGACGAAATGGTTATCCGCTTCATGTTCTCTGTGACTATCAAGCAACGTCGAATTCACTGAAACTACCAGCGTATTCTATTCCATCCGTTATTCAACAACGCAGGCTCAAGTTCGTTTAGCTCTTTCTTCCACTAAAGCTGCTATCCCATCTTTAAAATGTCTGTCTCTTCCTTGCGCATCTGAGCACGGTACTGGTCGACAAAATCTCTCTGGGCCGATATGAGTTCCCAGGACTCCCTCATTAAGGCGTTGTCCGGATCACACACTTGTCTTTCTTGTCACCAACAACCGGGAGTCGATGGATGTAGAGACGGAGCTCACCCAAGGCAAAAATGTGGCGGATGCAGCGAAGGAGGCTGGCATGTCACACATCATCTTCCCTTGATATCACAGCGGGGACCGGAGGGCGGCTGAAGCATGTCCCCCACTTTGATAGCAAGGCGAAGATCGAGGAGTATATTCGATCGACTGGCATCAACTCTGACTACTACTCCCCTGAGAGAGTCCTATCCGAGATTGAAAAAGTCGCTGGCAAGAAGACCAAATATGCGCAGGTCTTGGCAAAACAGGACAAGTCATTTTTACCTAAGGCATGGCGGAGGAGATGCTAGAGAATCACTTATTTGTCGGGGAGTGTATCGGAGCTGATTTGCGCCCTCCCCTCATTCAGATTACGTGACCTCCTGCCTGTGGGATGTACTGAGTTTAACCGCTGCGGGATATTGCATGACGGCTAATTAGCTAATGATGCGATGGCGGAAGCAAAATGCAAAATGCTTCCGTGTCCAAGTTATCGCCTGTGGATTAGCTACCACTTATGATCTGCCAATCCCTCTTTCTCAAGAATGTTCGGGTTCACAGTGAGCCACGAAATACCGGTAATGCGTGGAATCTCCTGGTTTCGCTCTGAAAGGAGTAGACCATTCCAGCTTTGGGGATTTTACTATCATAAACCAAGCAACCACAAACTCCGAGAAACCCGACCACCGTGCTATCAACTGTCGATAACCCCTCATCACCGCAGTCACTGGGGAACTCAGTTTGTCTGACTCGACAGCTGCATGGCAGGGGAGAAAACAGGGGTCCTTGGGCCATTCAAAGGCCGAGAAGAAGTGATTGACCTCGGCAGGGATGTAGTATGCCACAACCAACAGAACCCAGCTCTTTACGTTGCAGTCACCGGAAACGGCCAATGGTCCGACACTTGGAATTCTCATAACCTACCCGAACCCCCCGCACTTTCTTGCCCTTCGCGTTTGCTCCCCTCATCTGTCAACCTCGAGCTTCTTCTGACTCGTTGACCCGAACTGAGAGGCAGATCTTGACTATGACCGACCAACCCGCTACGCCACCAGACGTCGGTCTGGCAAGCCGAACGTCCCCGAGTAAAAGCCCTCAGTCGAGCCCGAAGTCCTCTCCTCCCCTGGAAGAAGTGGATCCTGTGGCTGTGCGGGTAATAATCACAAATTTCCTCATATTTCTCTAGAATCATTGCTAAGTTGAGGCCCTCCAACTCAAGGACGACGAAGAACAAGGAGAAGACGATGACTCGGCTCTTGGGAGTGATGATGCGTGAGTGCCACGAAACGCTGACTGTAAGATGGCACTCTTGACTCCCTTTTATTAGCGCGAGTTCAACAGCATCTATCACGTCAAGTATTTTACAATATCGTACCATCCGGGGACGAACTTTTCACAGCGAAAAGTACAATACTGAATACTTTGCGCCGAACGATAATCGGCAGAGCGAGTCTATGGATATCACGTAACTCTACCTTGCTCCAAGATCTCACAATGAACGGGGTCACTAACGGCTCACCAGACACCACTATCTCACGCTTCTTCTCGATAATAAGCTTTATCTTGCACCCCTAAAGAAAGACATCCAGGTAAGTAATTGTCCATCCAATACACAGCCGTTGCAACTAACTGCCCTGAAGAAAGTCCTTGATGTAGCCACTGGGACGGGTGAGTTTCTAGGTCCTCTTTTCTGGCATCAGCCGTAATACTGACCCATGTGCAGGGATTTGGGCCATGTATGATAAATGACCATTAACAGCTAGCAGCTCATGTGATGCTTACTGGCACACTTTAGTGACTTTGCAGATGAATTTCCAAACGTCGAAATCATCGGCACCGACTTGTCCCCTATCCAACCGACTTGGGTACCGCCAAACGTCAAGTTCGAACTAGAGGACGCAACAGAGACATGGACCTGGCCTGAAGACACCTTTGACTTTGTCCACATGCGTTATCTTTTTGGCGCCATCGCAGACTGGAATAAGCTGTTTGAGGAAGCTTACCGGCGGTGCAAGCCAGGTGGCTGGGTGCAGTCCTGCGAAATTGACCCTCCCTTCTACAGTGATGATGGCACTGTTGATGACGACTATGGAATCCAGACCTGGAATAGGCTGAGTCGGGAGGGTGGCAAGAAGTTTGGCCGGACCTTTTGTGTTGTCGAGGAGGGCTTGCAGGTGCCGAGTATTCGATCGGCCGGGTTTGTCGACATCGAAGAAGTCAACTACAAGGTGTGTCATGTATTTAATGGTGCAGCAAGACATGCATCGGTGGCTAACCTCGGTTTCAGGTCCCCGTGGGTCAATGGGCCAAGGACCCCAAGCTTCGAGAGGTTGGGCAGTTTCTCCGGGCGACGATGGAAAATGACGCTGAAGGTAAGGATCCAAAGCAAAGCATCTTTATCTGGCAGTATCTCATCCCATGCCTCTAAATAATGTTCTAATCCCTTTTAGGGTATACTATGCTGCTCTGGAACCAAGTCATGGGTTGGGATCAGGATGAATATCAGGTTTTCCTGATGGCTTTCCGCAAAGCCTTAAAAAACAAGAGTTTCCACGGGTATATGAAGCTGCGGTATGTCTGGGCTAGAAAGCCTGACGTGGATGAAGCTGGGACTTAGCCTGACTGCCAACTGGGGTGGAGCAGACTGGATTAACTATTTCCATCTACACTCTCACTACGCTACTAGTGTCATGGATGCAAGATGAATGTAGCTATAGACTTAATGTAACAGTCTTTAGCATGACGTCTCGTATAGATCTACTGCGAAAGATCTTCGACGGTTCTTCTGAGATGAGTGCAGGCCTCGCCGCTGATGTGAAAAGGTCGATTAAGGGGCGAGGACAGAAGACAGTAAAGGAGAATTGATGATTTAACGTTGGAGAATGGGTTTCCGTGGATTTTGGAGGGATTAAAAGCAAATAAGAAGTAGAAGGTTATTTCCGATGTGGCGTGGATTCTGCGATGCCTTTACCGGCTTCCATTACAGCATACCTCCCAATCCTGCTCAAAGGTTTCTTCTTTGTCTTAGAAATGGGTTTTATATATATGCCTAGGTATTTTAGAACTTGCTTGAGGGAGCTTGAGGGATTATCCTGGTGGGTAAACATGACTGGTGTTTCACAACGCATTAGGCCAATCACAAACATCAAGTATCTGCTGGAAAGTATTCTAGGGTTTAACTCACTGTTCATGCCGCTTTATTCCACAGTTCTTTTAATTCATTGCAAACAAAAGATCTTCCCGTTAAGCTCATACTTGCCAGCTTACTTTATTCACGGTCACGCAGCTCATTAGCAATCATCATTTCACAAGAAACACCTCACTTCAAGAGAGTGCAGTTGACTACCTCCCGAATGAGACAATGTCATCGGAGCAGGAACCCACGAGACCTCTCACCCCAAACATGCAGACACACATTCAGGTGCCAGACTGCACATTATGCCGTCAATTAATGGAGTTTCTTCTAGGTACAACAAGTGAACCTTATGTTGAAATATCCGAGGCTGACTTCGCGCCTTCATGCCCTGGACATAGCCCACTGATTGACGGTTTACAGCAGGGCGTCAAGTTCATGCGTGATCGCGAACTTTACAAGCGGTCCAATTTCGTCAAAGCAGCACTGGAGAAGCATGGCCCTGGAAAGGAAGTTGACATCTCTTTTTGGCCCGACAGAAGCTATTACCTAGAGACATGTATGGTGCTTTTGCACCGACCCGACATTCCAGGTCACGGTGGGCGCGGTAGAAGACTTGATCCGCAGTGGGTTGATCTGGACATGGTGTGTCGGTGGCAGAGACTGTGTAGAAGGCTGCATGGTGAGACTTGCGACAACCCTTTAGGTATTGCGCGTGCGGAGCCGACCTGGCTCGTGGATCTCGAGGCCAAGTGTCTAGTTTCTGGTCTCGGACATAAGGATTACATAGCTCTAAGCTATCGATGGGGCCTCGGGATAGGCTTCAGGACAACAACTGATACCCTGGCTCAACTGCAGAGACCACAGGCGTTGTCAACAGAGTCAGAAGCCTGGCCTTTGATACCGGCAACGGTACGCCACGCCATGCGCTTAACTGAACGTCTGGGTTATCGCTACTTCTATGTCGATGCATTGTGTATTCCGCAGAACGACGAAACTACAAAGCTCCACGAAATCGGGCAGATGGCGGCCATATTTTCCACGGCGGTCGCTACTATCGTCGCCACAGACGGAGACGCAAGAGATGGCATCCACGGTCTCTACGACATATCCGAGCCCCGAAACCTAAAGCAGACGATCTATCCGTTCATACGTGGCGAGAGCGTCATTGAGACAGACTCTTGGCTCAACGAGACGTGTTTGCAAGGCGACTACGCCTCACGAGGCTGGACATTTCAGGAATACCACATGTCGAAGCGGCGCATCATCTTTTCAGAAGGAAGAGTTCACTGGGAGTGTGCTTGTGCCATCTGGCGCGAGGATCAGATGCCGCCCGTTGACTCCGAAAACAGTTCCAGGCAGACACGCGAATCCTTCTCGCTTCCCAAGATCCTGCACGGGTTCCCAAGTACACGCGACTATCAGGACTTTCTGGTTGGATATTCGTTCTGCAGGTTGACGTACGAGGAAGACTGCCTGCCTGCTATATCAGGTACGCTGAGCCTCATGGCCCGCACCTTTGTGGGTGGATTCTTGTGCGGCATCCCAGAAATGTATTTTGATATTTGCATCATATGGGTATCATCCGATTGCCAATCAACGCTGCGGCGACCTCGAGGCGACACGGGCGACCAGGACGTCAATGAGGGTTCCGGCAGAAGTAAGGCAGAATCACTTTGCCCGCCCACTTGGTCCTGGGTCGGCTGGAAGGGGCCTTTCATTCACTGGGGCGGCACAGACGAGTATATTATTCAAAGTCATGCGCGGTGGGACTATATGCCAATCGTCGAGTGGTACACGAGTGAGAGTGCGAGTGGCCCTTGGCGAAGAGTCGAGTCACATTGGTACGACTATGTCCAAGGGGCAAGAGATCCCGAGTGGCAGCCCCCGAAAGGATGGACGAAAGCCCTATACGAGCCCTCAGAGAACAATGACGACACAGATGGCCCGATCAAGCCTCCGGAGGGCTTGGGAAAGTTTGCTTTCAAGCATCCATCGTTCCCAGACACGAAATTCTTCTGTCCTTTCCCCCTTGCAGATTCCGATCAATCACCACCAAGACCAGATCTGGTGCGAAGCAGCCCGTTCTTGTCGTGCTGGGCGCAGAGGATACACCTGGCTCCCTCTGGCCGCAAGGGTTATGAGCCCGAGGAAGCCGTGTTTCAGGACGAAAATGGAGCGGTTGTTGGGACGCTACAGCCGAACAACAAAGAATATTGGTTTGCACTCTTTGACGAGTTGGAAAGTGATCCAGACTCTGAGGAGTCTACAGCATCTCCCAGTAGGTCGATGGAGGAAGATGCGGACCCGAGCGATGAGCCACTGCAAGTAGCACCAAAGGACCCTATGGCTTTAGGAGTTGATGAAAAGGGCATAGCGATAGAACTGGTAGCAATTCTTCACGCCCGACGCGGTACGTCGTCCCGGTTTGATGAAACGCCGGTATACTTCGCTCTCTGGATTGAGTGGGAAGGTAACATCGCATACCGCAAGGGACTAGCGGAAATAAGCGTTGAGTTTTGGAATCTTAAGGATGTGGAGGAGATTGGATTGGTGCTACGCTGATGGAGTTTGTATCTTAATTGATCGTATTATGGTTTGCTAAGGAGTGTTGCTAGGTGTACCTACCCTATAGGGGCACTCGGCGGCCTTGCATCCAGGGCAACACTCTTGCTGTCCTATTCTCCGCCCTGGCTGTAGAAGTACTGTGGCTTAATTAGTTCTCATGGTTCCTTGAGTCTTAACCAAAAGCCTGCCACAGAGCTGACGCTATTATCATATTGACGAGGCACACTAGTTATCTGTGAAAAGAATGTTAACACCTTGATCCGAAAGCCCATTTACTAGCGTCCTATAAGTTAGCCCTATTTCTGATTTCCATAGTTGTAGTTGGGTATTCTAAGTCACCCCTTACCGAGTAGCTATGGCTCTTTGGGAAACACCAACACTGCAATCCACGGGGACACGATGCAGGCTATTCGATCCGTAAAACAGGAGAATGGTTGTTATGGCCAAACGAATTAATCCTAACCAAATATGCCACATAGCAAAAGTGGAGCTACGAAAGCCACAGCATGTCCGAAGGATTTGACGGCTCTGGCCATGGCTGAAAGAAACCCACAGTAGCCATGAAGTCCAAATCTAAGTCCGAGCCCAACGGATTGAATGAAGGTGATGCTAAGAAGTCGGCACTGTACTGTTCGGCTGACTGCTGTGATTGAGGTGTGATAGGCTGCAATCACCGAGTTGCCCCATTGACTACGGGTCTCGACACACGACGTCACTGTCTCAGGCTGGAGGATGCTCAATGCCAATTCCGAATCAACGCTGTGGGTTGGTATGGAATGCGAAGGGAGCGGAACGGTCGCGCAAGGTTGTGCAACTGTATCGAAACGGAGAGTTGATCTTCCGCCACTTTCCCAACTATTGTCTGAGCCTGGGGCAAGATTCGATTTGTGAGTCCCCTTCTCCAGGTGTGTTTGGACATCCTGGATGACTTTGTGTAAAAGCCGCACGATGTTGTCGTTGGTTCCAGTCGGCACCGCAGAACCCTTAAGTGAAGCGGGAAGGATATACGGGCTTTCCTGGTTCCAGAAGTCGTGTATCAACTCAATGGTCTCCTCCACCACGGTGCCAATGTATGGAGTTTGAGGTCTAGGCAAGCCCTCGAACAGCATGTCCCACACCTCGTACCATTGGTCCCCCCGTGTCAATTTCCGATTGACGTGACGTTGGGATAATCGCTTCATGGTTTCGCCCGAGACTTTTGAGTCCTTTGGTGTAGAAACCTTTCGGGGCCCGCAGGGGCTGGAACAAGTGTGCTCATCAAGTCGATTTGGTGATAAGACGTTCTTGTCACACCACAGATAGTTCGACGTGGGGTTGAGGGCGTGTTGTCTTTGGATGTGCTGCTTGACATCTCGAACTCGCATTAATCTGAGCGTTATGCATTCCATATGGCGCGCTGGGAAAGACTTGTAAAAAGGGCATGCATATATCAAATCGGCGTTCTGTGCTATGGGCCCATGATGCCTTTTAGGATGGCCATTGCCATCGCCGAACCGCCTTGGTCTTTGGAGTCTTGGCTGTGATTCCTCTCCCGTCGTTTGAGGGGCGAACCCTCATTAATGAGGGGCTATTCGGCTGCTCTCTTTGAAGGGGGAGACAGTGTGACAGGATGTTTTTGGCTTGACGAGGGTAAAATCCTTTGCGGGGAAGACATTATATCCGGAGTAGGAGGGGGTTAGGTGCAATGATAGCGAGATTGTAGTGAACGTTGGAAAGCCTTCCATAGCACATTTAGGCAGAAGCGGCTTACAAAAACTGGCAGCGAAGGGAGCAACCCGCGTCCAGATGAGCAAAGAAGTCTTGACCCACTGTCCACAAATGTGGTGGAATGGATGCGGCGAACAGATGTATTGTATATGTAGGCCTTGAACGTCTTATTGCGACCCTGTGAGCACTCGTCTAGAACAGGGAAGCGACTGGTGCTTTGATAACGTCGTATCGCCCGTCTCCCACCGAGGTGTGAATAGGTAGCCGGCGTTGCCGGCATAACTAAGCGTCGCAGAAACCCGCCCACCAGACTAAGAGGGGTAGACGCGAAGCCATCCAACCTATCGGAGCCACACATTTGTGGAAAGATACGTTGAGGAGCTGGCAGACCGATTGTAATCAACGACATGGCAGGTGAATACTGAATCAATAAGCCGGGCTGCGGCTGTCATGCGAGCTGGGTGAGGCTGACTCTGTCGGTTAAGATGGCCATTTCCCCTGGCCCTCCCTCCCTCCCCCGGCTGTCATATGACAAAATGCCCTGCTTGAACCATTGTTCTACTTCTCATCACGACCTGTCTCATCTCGCCTTTTGCTCTGGGAATTGGTCGTGGGGTTGATTGCTGTGAGTTGGTGGTGGCAGTGCCGCCTGTACCGCCACCGCCGACAATCTGGGATTGAATACCTAAGCCGTCGGCCGAATGCCAGTCTTGGATGCGCCGGCTGCTGAATTTGCTGGGGATAGAAGTAAGCCTGGGTTGCACGACAGAGATTTGGACATAAGCACGATGACGTGCCTTTCTTCACTGGATGTAGACATAGTGGCCGATAGTTCATATTACAACAAGGAGCAACCGCGTATTGCTACCCAATAAGTGTGTTCGGGTTCCTTTATTTGGTTAGCCCTCATCTGGTCCTACGATTTCTACTAATCATTAGCCTGAAATAACTGTGACGCAAGGCAGGCTTATGCCCTCACCTACGTCCTGGTCGCCGCAGCATTGATTGGCAATTGGATGACACCCATATAATGCAAATATCAAAAAATACATTTCCAGGATACCGTAAAAGAATCCACCCACAATGGTGCGGGTCATGAGTCTCAGTGTTTGTGCTTTTGTCGGTGTAGATGGCATCCTTGCTCAGCTCTTCCACCATTGTGCTGGAGCTCAGAGCAACCTAGCGTCACGAGAGTGCCCAGAGCAACCCAGCCTCACGAGAGTCCCCAGGTAGCAATGCATGTTGCCTCCTAGAGGAAGATACAACACGGACTGACATGCACGGCGCTCCCTCATAGGTTGATAAACCGCAGATGCGCTCTCCCTTCCGAGCCAAGTCGCTGGCCTCAAGAACGCCTCTCATCACAACGGTGGCATGGCGAACCTCACGTCTTGCTCCGCGAGCCCCCACAAAAGATAGGTGTACGTTATGTAGTCGATAGGTAGTTAAAAGCGGCGTTGCAGCGCCGTCTGCTCAACGTGATGCACTTTGTTCTACATCTTCGAGAGTTCTACTTAACACATTTCCTTCTTGCGACTTTGGTCAAAAACCCCCTTATAGGCTTATCTACTGCTGTCGCGCTGACGATATCCAAAATGTTGGTGATCAGAAGCAGCCTTCTGCCGCTGGCAATCACATTTGTTGCCCTCCTTCTGTCTATCCCCGCCATCCACGCCCTTGTGACGCTGCTGGTCCACCATCCGCCGAGTTTCCTGAAGTTTGAGCCCGAAGCCCTCCTGACTCAACCTATTGCCGGCAACCGCGCTTTTCGACGGAAGCTTGCGAAGCTCGAAAACCGACGCAAAGTCAAGGAGATAGCTAGAGAGCAACGCCAGGCCGTTTTCCCTGCCATCCTCGACACGAGGCGGCGTGAAGAATCCAAGCCCAGCACATCCCCGACTTATAGCACAATCACTTCCATTTGGGAGCGAGTTGGTGCCTGGAGTCATCGTCGCGAACAAGCAGGTGAGGTTGCCCACCCACACCTTTCCGTTGCAATTGTGATCTTATGTCACATGAGACATCAATTACTGAGAACTAACACTTTGCATTCGACGAACATAGAGGGTGAAGCCCTCTCCCACAAGCCACTCTACTTCTCTCGTTTTATCAACAAAGCGAGGAGGAATTCCCATTTGTGCATCACCATCGCCAGAATCTGCTCACTCTTCTGTTGCTACATCCGGTCTTCTGCGACCCATGCCGCTTCCCGACCGACCGAACGCCATTTCCAGTGCACAAAGGGAACCTGCGACAGAAAGCGCAAGAGCGAGAGAGAGAACGATAGACTGGGAGGGGCAAATAGAGAAAAGCGTAAGGCTTGGGGAGGCAATGGGGACGGCAACGGCAACGATCACCACAGCAATGGGAACAACAACAATGGAACCGGAAACGGCTATGGCAATAATGGCAATGACGGCAGTAACAAACAATGGTGATGGCAATAACGGTCACGGTGGCACGAGGAACGAAGACAGTGCTGACGACAACATCGAAGAAGAGCAGCCGCTATGGCCTGTCCTTTTTACAATGTTGGATACTTTCGCTGCGGGCGCTTCATATTGAAACGGGCTTCCAACGTCAAGCAGCACCTCGAGCGAAAGCACTCCATGGAAAAAACCCTTTACTGTCCTAAGTGTTACTTGACCTTCGGCTCGTCCAGTTCGCAAAACCGCTCGTCCCGTTCGCAAGACCGCTCGTCTGAATTGCGAAACGCCCACGTCCGGCAATGCCGCACCCGGGACATGCGGAAGCCGGACCTACTGTCCGCGTCCGAGTGCAATAGCCTCGCCACCATGCCGCACGGCCAGGATGATGTCAGTCAATGGTTTTGGATGTGGGACCTCCTTTTCCGTGGCTATGCTCGACCTGAATCAGTCTACCTCAAGCATGGCATTGCCGAGTTCGCTATGGTTCTCCGCCGCGGCAAGGAACCCGGACTGACGAACAAACTGATAGAACTGCACCGGCAGTTTGATATCAACCTCGAGAAAGAGGCCTCGGCGTCGATTGTGAATGATATTTTTAGAGTATATGTGCGACGAAGAACTCGCCTGGCGCCGACGCTCCCGACGTTACCGCTGCCATCCCGACGACAGCTTGGTTGACAACGTTCTTGTCGACAACGGGCGTGATCACCAGCATTCGGACGTCAATCATGGAGTCATGCCAGCCACGCCTAACCTATGCATTCCTGCGGCTCCAGCTATCCAGACCCAAATCGAGGCTCAAAACTATGCCATGCCCGACCAACAACCATTCGCGACTCCTTCAGATGCTGCCATTTCCTCCTATCAACAGCCACCGGAAGATATCATCTTCGCCCAGGACTCTCTATGGTTCGTACCTCCAGCCCAATACCAAGGCCCTCTCCCCTTTGACTTCATTGGGACGCAGGGGGACTTCAACCCGAGCACTTTCCCAGGTAATGAACACCTTCAGAACCAGGAAATTATCGGTCATCCAGATACCCAAGGACCTCGCACTGCTTGGAAACCAAACGAGATGCACATCGACTCTCGCGCCCCTAACAGCTCTTTTGCATCAGATGTTCTTGATGATACTCAACCGGAAGACTCTACTTTTGGGCCCAATGGATGTATGCATACTTGTCCCCCTGGAACTGTATGCCCCTCCGACTTGGATCCCCTGGGCAGAAGCTATATTGCTCCTACTTCTGGGCCTTTCAATGGCTTTTTGTCTCCCGATGTTCCAGGTCCGTCGACTTCTAAGAGACGGTCGCAATATGGCGGTGGCCCCTCTTCCTCTGGTTAGTCTCTGTCACATGTACCGGGATATCGGATATCTACAGCATCACACCACCAACACACTATCGCCACCGGCCTCGTCACCGGCCTCGTCATCTAAGCCTAGCTTTTCCTTGATTTTATCTATAGCTAGTTGAAGCCAAAGACTCCGAAGGATCCGGAGCCTCTCGGCTGTCCGAGGTCATCCGAGGTCATCATCAGTCTCTTCGTCTATAAGACTGACCCAAAGACCCTCATTAGATAGGAAGAATATCAAGAGCTTCTCGCACACATGATCACATCCATCTGCTAGATGCAACAGTCTCACATGGGTTTCGGCATGGAACGCGAAAGCAAATATAGCAGTCAAAGTATCATGGTACATATGGTGGCTGGCAGAGTGAAATTTGAGGGTGGGCTTGGCCAATTCTTCTCCTTGTGTTTCGCTTTTTTTTTATTGCAGGATATCATAACAAGTATGCCATATTATGTACAATTATATGAACTGTATGTCCTCACTTGGTCCAGTCGTGATATCCTCGGACTAGCTTATATTCCTTCATTTCTCCTCATGTACTATGAAAAGACTGGTTACCCGCAAGAACTGAAAAGTCGAACTACTGCACAACCCGTCACGGACGCTTTCTTCCCATCGCTGAACCTGGAATACTCCGCGCATCTTGAACTTTCAATGTGCTTCCGCTCTTTCTTCCGCCGCCCACTTTGTCTCCTCCCTTGTTCTGCTAAAAGATTGCGTAACAGACTATGCAAAACAAACCTACAGACAACCCGTGGTGCATTATCATCTCTTAATTGACGCTGGTTCAAGTACTCTGAAACCCATTCTCTGCCATATCTAGCCCAGTAATCTCTGATCATGCACACAGTTCGCTCTATGCCATGCTCGAGGTAAGGGGAGTCGGATGGTTTGGAGGCGGGGAAGATGATATTCTAAATTCTTAGCCATCGTCTTCTTTCACTGAGATAAAGCCTGTCACGTTTCTTCATGTCCGCAATATCAGACTCAGTGACCCCATCTATACTCGGCTTGCTGTGGAACTTGCAAGTCATGGAGCGGATATGTTGATCGCGGTCCACCATGGTGTCAAAGGTCTGCCAGCATGTTGGACAGTATGGTGGCTCTACGTGATCTTGCCTAAGGTGGCTGATGATCTCCTCGATGCACAGGAAATTGTGCTCCTTGAGACACTTTTGGTGCTTTTTCGGGTCCGAGGCGTAAATTGGACAGGCCAAGTGGAAGTATCCGTCCACCCGAGACACAATGACAAGATCCTGGTCGCTTTCTTCCCCGTCCTCAGAATATCTTGATCGGGGCGGCTGCGACCTCGCAGTCTTGGCACGTTTTCGAGGCGGGAGTCGGTCCTGGGGCGGCACAGTGTATCGCGCGGAGGCCAAACAAGTCCGCATCTTGTTGTGTGAGAACTCCACCAAGTCTGGAACCAGATTCTGAGTCTCAGGGTCGAAGTCAAGATTGCAATCGATCTCATTGGTGTGTTTGGGTGGCGGCTCGTCGAGTTCGCTGTCGAGGTCCGAACCAGACTCGGCGCTGCTAGAAACCGAGTCGTCTGAGTCTGACATCCATGCAATTGCACTGTCGCGCAAAGACTGCGGGTACTCGATCCAGACAAACATCGATAGCCATTACGGGGCATCCAGATCTCCTGCGTTTCATGAGGCGGAACTCTTCGTCGCAAGTACTTTGGTTCGATGATGCGGCGCCTTCGGTTGGTCTTTGCACCAGTGTTTAGGAGTTCATCGCGGAAGACCACTTACAAACATGCATACCCTTTCGTGAATTAGCACCCATGTCGATAACTTGCCACCGCTTTCTGACATCGGGTCCTTAGCATTGCGCTCTGGGTAAATGGGCAACTTACCAACTGGTTTTCAGGGACAGCACACAAACGTCCAATTTCTTATACGGAGAAGGAGGAGTATTCAGAGATGCACGATGCTTCAACATAGCTCCAGACCGATGCAGTCTACATCTTCCCTTTTTATTCAACACATGCTCACCAACTTGCCTCTCAGTGGTCCGCTGCAGCCCTGTTTCTAGGTGGCTTGGTGTGCACGATTACTATTGAGGCAAACAGCACAGCACACCTGTGCGCTTTTCACACATAGGACATATGTCACATTTGTGTGCGATAAGCTGACTTTCCGTCACGATACATGAATAAGCATTTCCTCCTTCGTAATTGGGCTGGCGCCCTGGATGTTGTGTTGTGGCAGTGCTGTGCTACTACCTATTGGCCTTCCAATAGATAACACCAGAAGAGAGGCAACACTCCGCGCAGTTGAAATTGCTGCAGCCTCTTAGTATAATAGTACACATTACGCGCTGGGCTGTTGGGATTTGAAAGCCCTTTGTCGCTACACCGTGGTAACTCATTGGCGAACAGTGAGACTTGCATGGACGCCTTCGTGCCCAACGTTTCCTCACACCAATGCACCCTCCTCATCAAGTGCAAATGGAAAATCACGCAACTTTCAATTGCCTTTGAATATTACAACACTGGGTGTGCTGGCTTGCCTCGCTGGGAGCACTGGGTACACATGCGTTAAAAGAAGGAGCCTACGCGGGATGATGGAAACGTTAGGCTGTGGATTCGTCAACTGTTTGACATGCTTTGACTAAAATCATCCCATTTCTCCAAGCGGACGTCCGTTTTTTTGTTTTTTGTTTTTGTTACCTACCTCCATTCATCCCAAGGGGGAGCAGCTGGTAAGACAAGAACCCTTTTACCAGCCAGCCGCTGGACTCGGCAGCATTTACAACGACCCAGATCTCCAGGTAAAGCTATAGTATACGGAGACATGATGAGAACAGACAGGATGTATTGCCGGAAATTGACAGCATATAGAGCTGTCTAGTATATGCGTATATTTGTCAAGGTCCTCCCCCAGCAGTTGAGTGAATAAACGGTCTGTTGCTTGGGGACCTAAAGCTTTAAGTTAGAGAGGGCGAGACCTTTCGTACTGGGATTCTGAGCCAGATCATCTCCCTCTTCAATCGAAGACCGAACGATCTTTGTAGCGGCTCTAACACGTCCAAGAATCTCAAGTTCGCCTTAAGACGATTAGCTGTGCTGTGCTGGACCTATTGGAGAATTGCGATCAAACGTACGTTCAATCGGTGGGCAACCAATGCTAAACTCGTAAATCCATTTACTCAACAGCAGTCAGCGCCGCGCATTGGAAGCTGGACAAAAGACTTTCCAAGCTCCAACAGCTTATTTCTCCAGGGATAAAGACCGCAACCCCAGATGTCGCGGGTACTTCCAAGACCCCGAGGCAATTGTTCATGATACGCAGGATGCTCTTCGTTAGCGATCGTGAAGGCCCAGCGCGTGATTTTAGTGTCGCTGCTATTTTTGCTGCATCTTTTTTATGCAACATCCTCATGCCATTGCTAAGGTCACAAACCAGCCGCATATAAACCATTCGTATCAAACATCTGGTGTCATGGATCATGTCCCTCTAGACTCCGGGAGTGGTCCCAGTTTGCTGGCTTTCGATTATTTGTGCAGCCTAGTGACATCGACCAGCTACATTCCTGCAGACGCACTCAGTACCAGTAGACATCACATAGCGTGGATGTTGCAATGGGGCACATGAACCGCATGAAAATCCCAAGATGCTCTGCCCTAACTTACTCCACACTTGCTAAATCTTCCCCTGCATAAAGAAGTTTTATTTCTGTGAGATATAGTGCGCGTTCTGCGAGGAGCGCAGCAAGTCCATAGAGCGTCGGAGTTGTAATATAATGGCATCGACTACGGGACCACCATCATATGTTGGACGAAGATTAAGACTTTGGGAATGTGGTAATCCTAGAACTCGTGCTAAGTCCCGTAGACCACCATTATTAAAAAAGGTCGTAAAGTCGTGCAGTGGGTTATCCTCGGGTTCTTGGTGTAGAAGCGTTGAATCTGGGCATTGATTAATATTTCACTGATGAGAGTCTGCCTGTCTTTCTTTCCCCGGGTATCAGTGTCATTGTTTTAGAGAATTGACTTACACATACTGATACTCTAGCGGAAGAGGGAGAGTTGTCACAGATGAAGTGGAAGTCTGGCTCGGTCCAGTCTCGGCACTCAGGCTAGAGCCGGTCAGTGAGACCACTGTGGCGGCCTGAAGGCTGCTAGCAGTGGATGGAATGTTATCCTGTAAACATCCAGGAGCGGTCGGCCCACGGGCGAGTCTCTCGTGGCGGCGTAGCAAATCGCGCAGCGTAAAGGAGGAGCTACACTGGCACACGTAAGGTTTCTCTTTCGTGTCCAGATGGAGCAGCGTCAGTCAGCGCTCGTCTGAGAGCGAGAGCAAGAGGCGAGAGTAGCTGAGGAGCGGGGGTTCTTGATTGCTTACGCGTGCGTGTGTGACGTTGGAGATGTTCCGGCCTCCGAAACCCGCGATTGTAGTACGTACTCAGGAGCGGCCTATCCAGTACGGGACCCGCTGATGCTTTGGAAACGAGAGGGCTCACGTTCGTCGTGCATTGGAGTTGGAGTGGTGGAGTACGCAGCTTCACTATGCCCAACCCCAACGGGGACTTGAGTTGGAGATATGGACGAGCAGCATCAGCCGGGGCTCTCAACCAACAAGAGGTCTCGCAAGAAGTTTGCCACACCTCCGGTCAAGTCCGCATGCATCGCATGATAAGCCCTTTCACAGCAGGCCAACATGGCATCGCCCAGCTAAACGATCACTCAGCCGAGCTTCTCGCCTCCGGTGTAAGGGCGATTGCTGAAACGCCCGGCGACATTCAGGTGCTGACGAGCCCAAGGGATATTTGCATAAAAAGCGTGAATAGTTCAGATCCTTCAGTTATATCATACATCATTAACAAAAAGCCGTGAAACAAACCGGGCTCGGGGTTTTCGCCGATGCGCCGGTTTGTGGAGGCGTGGGCTGCGCGCATGCTGGCAAGCTGACTTTCATGGTTGGCAGCAGCCCAGAAGTAATCGACCAAGTCAAGTCGGTTATTGTCAACGTGGGGAAGCAGGAGAGCATCTTTCGCTGTGGCAGAGCTGGCGCCGGGCTAGCAACCAAGCTGATCAACAATTATCTCTCAGCTGTCAACATGATTGTAGTGTGCGAAGGAATGAATATGGGGAGGTTATACGGACTGGATCCTGCTGTCCTGGCTGGGATCATCAACGTCTCGACGGGGATGTTGCGTAACAGCTGGGACCAGAATCCCGTCAAAGGCATCTCTCCCATAATGAAAAGTGTAAAGGAAAATACTTCAGAAGCATCTACTGGCTGTTTTGGGAGGATGCTTAATTTGAGTCAGATTAACCTGAACTCGAAAAGGAGGAGGTCAGGGTACCTGATTATAATACCATTTCTATGAAGGTGTATCCTATCTACATTAAGGAACATCAACAAAATCAATGCTCCAACCCCGCTTCGACCTGGAATAAATTTCAACTGTGAGGCGATCCTGGACTCGGTCGGAATCGACTGGGTCTGGCATATTCTCGTCCTCCAAATCTATCATGCGCACCTTGATCACCCCCCAATTCTGCGACGGGCCTCGCCGGCTGTATTCGTCGTCGATGTATGCCAGCAAACGCGTAGCATGTCGAACGTTCCAAATGCCCTCTCTTTCTCGAGGGAATCGCGTAAGCCAACCTAGAATCCAGCTCTTTGTGGCTTTTTCTCTTGAAATATAGTACGCATTCATCATAGCAGGTACCATCCCATGGCCGTAGGCGTTTATGGAGGCACATTGGTGTTGGGTAACACCAGCAGCAAGGCGACAGACTAGGAGTACTATGTGTTCGGCGTTATCTGGCTGTTGCCGGCCAGCCCCCCGTAAGTAGTTTGTGCCAAGCCTCAATAGAGAAATGAGGTAGTGCATGAAGTTGGTCGCTGCCCGGACAGGTTGACGAGAGCGTGTCAAGCCTAGCGGACTGATGATAAGCGTGCCTCGCTCCCGCGGAATTTGTATGTTCCCCAGCACAGGCACGTCCTCTTCGTCCAAGCTACAACGCCAACTTTTCAGTTCGGAGATCAGACCGTCTGCTTCCTCGCGAAATCGACGCTCTTCTTGAGGATTGCTGCGCCAGTCCTCCTCCAACTCGATTACACGAGGTAGAATGGACAAGAGCCGGTCTGTAGGACAATCCGACCTCAGGAGTGACTGTTGCAACGAGTTTGGAATGTCCGAGTACGTTGATCCTGGTTGCACTGAATACGTGCGGTCGTATATGTGGAGCAGGGCAGCGATTCGGGAAAATGCCCGAACTATTGACTCTCCCACGATTGACCGTCGAATATTACCAAGGTCGTTGGACAATTGGTTCACGGCAGCGCAGCTGTGTATATACCAAAACCTCATCTCGCCTCTCTGCAACTCGAAGTGTGCGAGGAGCAAGGTCGTAGCAAGCCGTGATATCGCCCCGTGGGGATTTCCAGACCAGAGTTCAAGCTCCAAAGGGTTGCTCGTACGATTAATGGCCCCCAATGCTGTAACATAATGGTCGAGGGCATGGAACCGAGCTGTCTTCGCCAGCGCAGTGTTACCCTCAATGTGAGATACATCCATGGCGGAAAGGGCTAGAGCAGCGTGGAAAAATGCCCTGTCCAGATATTCTGCATCAAATATGTCGTCTAGTGAAAGAACAGATAGCAGTCCGTATGGAGAGCCGTCCCGGATGTGATGGTAGTATACGATGTCTTCGGGGAATTTTGCACTCTGCATAACTCCCAACGGTGCCACCTGCACTCGTTCAGGTTGAGAGGTTCCAAGCAGCAGTGGCTGACCTAAGGGCGACAGCAAAGATTGGTTTATCGTCCTTCCAAGAAGCTGAGACGTTTCCGCCGGTAGTATTCCCGCGGCCGTAGCAACCGCTCCCCCGTTGTTACAGTCTGCCGATAGAGAGTGTGGCGACAAGGGGCTTCCGTTTATATCTGACGCTGTTGACTTTTGCTGGCTTTCCATATCAAAAAAATCACTGGCCGACTCTGGTGCAGGGCATTCGTTGTCGGCGATGGACACTACGCCCAGCACATCATGCCGCACCAGAGGCTCATTCCGCTCGACTCTTGCTGACGACATCTCAGTCAATGACTCAGCTGCGACAAACACGCTATGCCACTGAGTTAAGGTGCGAACTTGTGACATGTCCACGGGAATAGTCGTTGGACTTGACGCGGGTGCCGCTTGCTGATTGTCATTGCGAGGATTTGAGCTGGAACCGTGCTTCTTGCGCAAGCGGTCCGTCTGATCTTTGAACACGATGCGATTTTTATATCCACCACATTGAATCTTGAATCGAGCACACTGGATGCAGAACACGGTGAGTGAGATGTTGAAGGAATGAGGTGGAAGAAAGGGAATGGGCTTCTAGTTTACGTTTTGGCAGTTTGGCTTTCCCTCGTCGCATTTCAACCTTCGCGCACGGCAGGTCACGCACCCCGTGCGACCACGAGAAACAACATGACGTCTTCGAATCGTTCTATTCATCATTAAGCAGGCGGTGGTATTCATAGTCGATGAAAAGCGATGAAAGTGGGCACAGCAAAACTCATATACGTTGAGTTCGTTTGTTACCTGAATCGAAATACTATCCATCTCGACAGTGAGTGGGGTCCTGGGAATCAGCCAGCTTTTGTAGCTAATGTTGTAATCAGGAGGCTTCCGATAGCGGATCTGAGGGCAGTTTCACGTGACACATATTCAATTCTGAACATGAAGATTAAAACCTGTACGTTTCAAATAATACTCTATAAGAGAAATGGATTGCATGAATATTAAGGTATTAAATAGACACAAACATCGGCAGGCCCGCAGCCATAGTAACAATTAAGTGTATGCTGTAGTTCTTGCTTGCGAGGTAAACAGTTCTTACAGGTTCTATAAGCTCAGACTTGTAGGCCAAGCAATAAAAGCCTGCAATTATAGCCTAGAAGTGTAAATATGAAGCATAGCAGCCACATATATTCTGCACCGACTATCCTAGAAAGATCAGCTCTAGATATTGAGCTTAAGCAATACAGCTCAGCAGTGAGAAATGATCATCAAGTCACATGCACTCGTTGCAGTTATAGCCGGATTGACCTCGATAGCAAAACTTTACAAAAAGCTCAGCGATGCCGGAGCCGAAAGACGATTTGTAGTTGTCTCGAATCGTACGCTCGTTCTACATGTCCCGTCTTAGACTAGTTGGTGGATCCCTACAGGATGCATCCACAACACCAACACATTTGACCAATCGCTTGTTGCCAGTGTAAACAGACATCTCGTAAAGAAATACCAGAACGAGGTTAGCGGAATCGATGCTCGACAACCTCCATTCTCTGCCGACGAATGAGGTAATCAATAGTCCTACATCCTTGAACTTGGCAAGCGCCTTACGAGCCGAGAATCCAGGGCTGGGTTCATCCATCATACTCGCCGTATAAGTTAGTCCGTTCTTTACCTTCATACTTTATTAGATCATGTACAGTTTTCTCGCATCATCATTCTACTCACCGGACCATGGATGACGTTCTTCGACCTAAGAGCGAATGGAGCTCAGTCACCACACCCAATCCAAGCGATGGCACACTAACGAACAACATCGTGCAATTTGATGGGCCAGATGATGAGGGCAATCCCAAAAACTGGCCAGTTCGGCGGAAGGTCACCTACACCATTCTCTACGGCCTGCTTACTATGGGGGTCACATTTTCCAGTGCTGTCTACTCAACCGGAGTGAAGCAGATTGCCAAGGAGTTCGGCTCGAGCCAGGACATTGCCAACTTGGGGACGAGTACTTTGCTCATCGGCTTTGGAACTGGGCCTTTACTGTGGGCGCCGATGAGCGAAATGTTTGGACGCAAAGTTCCCGTGCTGATGCCATATTTCCTGGCATTGGTTTTCACTGTTGGCACCACAGTCGCGACAAACATAACAACGGTTCTCACAACGCGCTTCTTCGTGGGCTTCTTCGGCAGTGCACCCATGGTTATTACCGGAGGCGTGCTTGGGGACTTGTTTGATCCTCAACAACGCGGCTTGGCATTGGTTGGGTACGCTGGAGCAGTCGTTGGAGGTCCAGTATTCGGTAAGAAAATGCAAACCGGACCTAAGTTGATACACGATTAACCGAGCCATTTTGTTTTTAGGTCCGGTGGTGGGTGGTGCAATTATGCAGTCCTCTCTCAGCTGGCGATGGACCCAATACGTGACGGCAATCTATATGGCTGTGATTGGGACCTTTGCCGCTTTTCTTCTAACTGAGTCATATGCGCCTGTAATTCTAGTTACAAAAGCGAGACGCTTGAGACTAGAAACCAGTAACCAGGCGTACCATGCCAAACACGAAGAATGGCATCCCACCCTCAAAGACATGGCGACAAAGTTTCTGGTCATGCCGTTACGTCTATTAGCAACGCCAGTTTGCTTCTTATTTGCGCTGCATTCAAGTTTCGGCAAGTCCTTGTCCCTGATTTAGAAATATAGTACTATGACTAACTAATCCGTAGTTTACAGCATCGTCTATCTCAACCTCGGCGCCTTTCCCATCATTTTTCAACAGGAACGGGGTTGGAATGAGCTTCAAGGCAGTCTCCCGTTTCTTGCTTTGCTGATTGGAATCATCGCTGGAGCATTCATGAATATTCACGGCCAAGCGTTCTACTTGAAGCAAGTAGCCAGCAATAGCGGCCGTGCGGTCCCCGAGGCACGGCTTCCCCCAATGATGGCGGGGGCAATAGCCATCACTGTAGGGCTGTTTATCTTTGGGAATACAGGTGAAGCAAAGTTTCACTGGGTCGCTCCCGTGAGTGGTGCCGCGCTGATGGGTTTTGGATTCTTCACCATTTTCCAAGCCGCGCTCAATTACGTCGTTGACACGTTTCCGAGATACGGTGCAAGTGCCGTGGCCGCGAACACGTTTCTGCGTAGTTCGATGGTGAGCATATTCCCACCGATCGTCTCGCGTATCTACGATCGGCTGGGTATCGTCTGGGCCTCAAACATGTTGGCTTTCATTGCACTGCTGATGGTGCCTATTCCATGGTTATTTTACTACAGAGGAAAGAGTTTCAGGGCTTTGGGGAAGTTGTCGCGGGAATCCGTTTCATGAAATAGATATCACGGCCTGAAGCTATGGTATTTGTGATGCATCTGGAGGTTTCGGCTGTCATCCCGACAACGGGCAGGAATGGAAAGATATGTGTGTTTACCTCGCTTCTTCTATCATTTTCCACTCTTCATACCGAAAAAGGGAAAGAAAGCGGTCAAAGCCGTTGCAGATTTCGTCACAGTGGCCTGGCTGTCAAGATGGAAGAGTTGGATTGGGAGAGGACTATCGTCTACTTTTGCAGCAAAGCACATTACCGGGAAGGTTGAAGCCAGCGATAATGGTCCTCATTCTGACCACGAGCTATTTAGAAGCATCGACGACGCTGCACGGCTCTTCAATAATTCTTCCGTTCGCCAAGATTCCGTCGGCAATATTTTGGGTAGATAAAAATGAAGGTCGGCCAGAAAGATCTCGATCCCACCGGCCTTGAAACCCCGTGCGCAGCAGTCCCTGTCATGGTCAGATTACTCAAAAAGAGTGAAACTATGTGTCAGGATGTATGCAAGACCTGATCAATCGCCACAAAGACCTCAATGAGAGAACGGGATTAAAAGGTTCAAGTACGCATTACCATAGATAGTCATCAACGGTTACGGGTCGTCGCTATCTTGTCGTCCGGCAACGGAAAGGCTAGGGCAATTTCGGCAGACGGCTGGGTCAGATAGATTGATGGATACCCTGCAGCAATTAAGCAGACACAATGGAGGCGTCACGGTCCATGCCGACCGCAGCTGCTTAGTAGAAGTGTACTTGTATGACATCTCACCGCTATTCATGGTCAGGTCATGGATGATTCCACCAATGACGGGCCACCTCACGGTGGAGGGGGTCAAAGTTAAAACGTCGCGGAACATCCTGAATACTCTCCTTATTAGGAGCAATGAATCTACGACGTGTATAGAAATTAAGAACGGCACCGGGGCTCGTTCAACAGGCAATCACAGCGTCTAAGAGAAGATACTCTCCCGCGCCGCCATCAATGCAATGGGTAACTCGGACTGTCGGTAGCCCAGTCCAGGCCTTGGACGCAGGGGGCGGCTATAGCGAGCTAGGTACACTAGGCGGGTCACCAGCGGGAGGATACGAGATGCGCTGGAGCCTCAAGCCTGCTAGAATTCAGTACTAAGACTGTGGATAAGGTAACGTAGTAGAGTCGTATAAAAGCCGGGTCCAAGTGGCTACGAGCTCGGAAAGGATAGAGATGATCTTCTGACAAGTTGTTAGCGAGCGTTCTGGGCTCGGGCCGGGCGTACCGCTCCGGGTTAAACCTATTTTCAGCCCCGGCAACGCCGAACTTGAAGGGAATACGAGAAACACCGCCCCGCACTTAAATCCAACGCGTTGCCATTGGACACACTGGGCCGAACGGTCAAATAGTACTACCGGAAACGGTTAAGGCGCGGTCGATGCACCGAGGCTATACGAAGTCGGGCCATGTGTCCACGGCTAGGAATGGGATGGAAATAGATCCTCACATTCTCCACACCAATACGAGCTGCCGCATTCCGGCACCTGATTTCTGATGTCATTCGGGGAAATGACCTCGATGGCTCGGAGAAATAACTCTGGGGTATCATTGATGTGAAGGGACTACGGAGGAGTAGCTTTGGCCGTTCAATATAAGAGGGACATCGTGTCGCCCTCGAGTCAATTTTCAGCATCACTCACAACAACATCAACCTTCTTCACCATTCCAACAACAACAATCTACATCTTCATCTTCTTCATCCAAACAACACCGCAAACATGCAGCTGTCCAACCTCCTCTCCATCTTCACCCTCGCCACGGCTGCTTCAGCCGTCTCCGGTTAGTACTATCTCTCATCAAGCTCCTAACATCCGCAATTCCACTAACACCTCCATCACAGTCTCCTACGACGTTGGATACGATGACCCCAACCGATCCCTCACTGTTGTCTCTTGCTCCGACGGCGTCAACGGCCTCATGACCAAGCATCCCAACTGGAAGAAGCAGGGCGACATCCCCCGATTCCCCTACGTCGGTGGTGCTCAGGCCATTGCTGGCTGGAACTCCCCCAACTGTGGTCTTTGCTTCAAGGCCACCTACAAGGGCAAGAGCATCTACGTTCTGGCCATCGACCACGCCGCCAATGGCCTCAACGTCGGCAAGAAGGCCATGGACGCTCTCACTGGCAACCAGGCCAGTAAGCTCGGTCGCATTGACACCAGTGTCACCCGTGTCGACAAGAAGTTCTGTGGTCTTTAAATGACGAACTTTAATGAGATTATGGTCATGGAAAGCGTGCACCGGGATCGAGAATAATTACGTTTTCATATATATATTTGAGCGGTTTAGAATAGGGTCGCATTTGGTGTTACAATCACAGATTTAATTTCAAACTACAATTTTTTATTGAAACGGGTCAATAAATGGTTAGAACTCGAATAAGTGAACTGTTGTCTCTTTTAAGTATGCTATAGCAGCATGGTGAGCTCACCGTTAGTACACAAACCGCTTTATGGTAGTAACTGAGGCTTTCGGCTGGGAGTAATCATTGAAAATAAGTCTGTCTTTATATAAAGTCACATTCTCAGGGTGCAGTACAGACTTTCAGCTAGATTTATACTTCTGATAATAATGTACCACTCTCTTATCGTTAGCAATAGAGAATCGTTTTTATTACTTTAAATTTACTACTACCACTGTATCATATTAGCCTTCAATCCCTCTTGAGCCCTCATGCTGAATTTCCTCATTTCAATAGGGTTTCTGGTTGTAACAAAATATTCAACGCCAACTTGCTAGGCAATGAAGCAGTAATTGATTTAACTCCTGCATTTCCATACGCTCGACCTTAAGCGTAACACACAATTCATTCGCTCTAGTACTGGGCAGTCATATGCTATAGCGTTTCGGAACTCGCGGCAGAAAGATTGGTAGAAGGAAGTAGGGGCAGCAGATCTGGCTCCGATTCAGGTCATGGAGTATTTGTGCTATAGCTGAAAGAATTCTCACGTCGAGAAGATTCACTCTCCATGCTTGTATCTCAGGTAGAAGCAGTTATTCCTGGCGGTATGACAAACTCAAGGGCTGATTTCTGTTTTTTAGCCCTGTTTTTCTTCAGACTGGAATCCTGGCAGACAGCGTTTCTTTATCTCGTTTTCTACTGTCACACTAAGAGAGAACTGAGTCTCCAACTCGTCAAGCGTTACATCTTGGCTGGAAGATAGCAAATACGGTTGGACAGAGCAGGAATGTGAAATGCGGGTAAGTAGGCTAACACCAGAAGAAATTTTGTTGTAACAGGAATCCATCCATTTAAGCTTTGAAATGTATTCGTATAATAAATCTGCTGCTGCACTTGGAACTATCGAGGTGATCGCCCTTGTCTGATGACGCAGATTGTACTTGGTACCTGAGCCTTAATCAGCCTTCCTAACCCAAATGAGCGCACACCCTGATTCAGACAATACAATGTCTTTTCTGGGCCATGTCATTGCGTATGCCTTGCGCATTGACAAGAGTTGAGATGATGATGTTGATGAGAAAGCTCCCCCCCGCTCCCTTTATGTCCGCAAAGTCCGATGCGGTCGATAACCGGATTCAGTTTTTTCCGGTAACAATGGAATCATCTCACCATGACCTAGTCGACATGACTTGGCGTGGCCCAATTTCAAACTGTCCTCCATCAGCATTACTAATTCCAACGCACGCTTCAATTCTCCTCAGCTTACCTTTGTTTCGCACGACCCGTGGTCTCTCTGTGACAAAACTCAGCTCCATTGAAATCTGCCGTACTCGTACCCGCCGTGGTGCATCGGTCAACTCCGACGTGTCGACGCGGCAGTAACTGAACCAAATCAAGCAAAGCTGGGGTGGCTGCAACTGGCAGATCTACATCGGAGCCCCGAACCAGAACAAGTAGACGCTAGTACTGGTACGTGGCACTTTGTACAAGCCACTGTTTCACCTCGTTGCGGGAGAGCAGAGATCCGTGGACCCTTCAGTCTTGGACAAGAACTCCGAGATCACCATCATCATCAAGCAGGCATATCAAGCAGGCATATCAGGCATCAAGCAGCAAGCCTCTAGGCCTCTCCCTCCCAATTTCTCCCGCCGCCATCCCCAACATGACCCCTACACCTCCATCTACCAGCTCCGCCCACCCCTCGGGGCCAAGGTCTCTTGAGGAGCAATTCCGTATCGTCAAGAAGAGAAACAGAGTCCCTTTAAACTGCTCCCCTTGTCGAGCTCGAAAGTAAGATCGCTCGTGAAAGCACCTTAGATATCAACTGACAGCTCAACGCAGATGGTAATTCGTTCACACATGGCGCCTCGAACCCCAATACTGACTCAGCCGTCAGGAAATGTGATCGAAGTCGCCCATGTAGCAATTGCGTGAAACGAGAGGGCCCTAACACCAGTGCCTGCGTTTACGCAGCCCCTGCAACGAGGGATAGAAACTCGCGCCATACCGCTTTGAGCCCCGATGATATGCAGAATCGGATTGGCCGGTTAGAAGACCTGATTGTGACGTTGATGCATGGAGATGCGACTATCGACATGCCGTCCACAGCATCTAGTGCCGCGGTGGCTTCCATTGCAACAACAAACAACACCTCTCTGTCCGCGGAAGCTGGCCGACGCGACGAGGCAACTACGCAAGATTGCGACGGGGATGGACATATTGGGTGTGAGTTGGCTAACTCTTTGGGAGTCTTGAACATCGACTTGAGCAAAGGCAAGTCGGTGTACATTGGCCAAGAGCACTGGCATACAATCTTGTCGGAAATCTCAGAGGTCAAGAACTACTTTGCCGACCATAAAAAGGAGCTCGAACACAGTTACGAGAAGATCAAAATGTCCAAGCCGGCGATTGCGAGAGAAGGCCTCATATTTCTTCTGGGGTCAGTCCCACCCGCGACCGAGCTCGAGCTACGAGCCGAGTTGCCTCCTAGGTCGACTGTCCTGGCTTTATGCATGCGGTACTTTAACTCGATGGATAACCCCGTTGTCATCATCCACTCGCCAGCTTTCCATCAGCAACTGCAGGCTCACTGGCAAGACCCGTCGAAAACACCCATCATGTGGCTGGGTCTACTCTACTCGATCTTATGTCTTGCGATGCAAAGCTACCATAACATCGGGGACGAACCCCTCGAATGGGAAGGACGGACCATGGAAATGGCAGCCGAGTACCGTTTACGAACTGTGCAGTGTCTGATTGCAGCTGACTACACGAGGCCAGTAGAACATACGGTAGAGACTATGCTGCTCTACGTGTTTGGGGAATACTCGTCACGCTGGGACGCTGACCATGGTCTTTGGCTGGTCGTCTCGCTGGTGACTAGAATTGCCTTTCAGATGGGATATCATCGCGATGGGAAATGGTTTGCCTCGTTGACGCCATTCCAAGCAGTAAGTACATCGGTAGTCTTTGTTTGGCCACGAACTGACATTGGGTTAAAGGAAATGAGGCGACGGACGTGGTCACTGTTGAGAATGGCCGATGTCATATTCTCGCATCAGGTTTCGTTGCCCAACATGATCTACAGTCGAGATTGCGATACACAGTTACCAACCAACCTTTTCGACGAAGAGTTTGGCCCCGACTCAAAGTCTTTGCCTCCGCCTCGCCCAAAGAATGAGCACACAAGGACTGCATATATGATCGCCAAGGTCCAGTTGTGCGCCATAATGAGCGACATCCTGCAGGAAACCAACCGGATCGATGCCAAAGTCACGTACGATGACATCCTGGCCTTCGACAGTAGATTACGGACAATCTACGAAGAGTTACCTTCCCACTTGAAGGGTGCACCACTGGGAGGTTCCCAGGACTCAGCCATGGTAATCATGACTAGGTTCAGCATCAACTCACTTTACCTAAACATTCTTTGCTTGCTGCACAAGAAGTACGTGCCTCAAGCGCGAAAGGTTTCTCGATATGCGTACTCGCGTCGCAGCGCAGTCAAGGCTGCGTCGGAGACATTGCGGCATCTCGTTACTCTACATCATGAAGTGCAGCCCAACGGAAGGCTGCGATCTCTCCAGTGGTATTTGAATACTATGGCCACCAAGGAATTCCTCGTCTGCGCCATGCTTGTAGCGCTGGATCTACATCACGACCGTATGGCGGAAACGAGCAACGATAAAACCTTCTCTAAGACGGCGCTCTTCTGGACATCAGAACAAAGGATGGAGATGATGAGCAACCTTGAAATGACCAAGAACTTCTGGAAAGGGTTGGCTAATGACTCAACGGAAGCCTTCCAGGCGTCCAAGGTGCTTGAAATCATGTTGCACAAGATCAAAAGTCCTGCCCAAACACCAGAGACTACAGGAAGTGCGACAACCGACTCTTTCTCAACCTTCAACAGTTTCCCCAACTACCAATCCGAGCACTCAGACCCTACGACGATGGGCATACCATCCAAAGGAATCACGCCAAACAGCACTTCATCGATTGACAGCATACCAACTTCCAGTGCTTTTGCCGCCGTGGGCTCCAGCAGCCTGGCGTCTGGCTTAGGCGAAGCGCCGAATTTTGCCGGAGGCGATTATGCGAATATGAACAGCGGACAGTCTCCATTTTCTATGCTTGCTGGCTTTGAAGCAGGCGGGGCAGATATGGCCGCGAACTTTGACTGGGTACGTTGGTCCATAAAGCCGAAGTTATCACTTTTACTAACATATTGTTAGAGCGTGTTAGAGACCTACACCCAAACTACGAATTGGGGGGATGGGGATAACCTACAGGTGTACCCCGGGCCGCAAAACACGGACGAATTCCACATGCCGTTCAACCACGACAACATGACGGGATAGTGAAGGCGATTTTTCATGGAATAACATGGCGATTTTAGTGCCTATTATTGCTGATTGGTCAAAACTGGGGATTGAATGGACAAAGATAGTTACTCATCAGAATGAGTGTGCGATGGCAAGAAACTTGGAGGTCTATATGGTGACTTTTACATAACACATCCAGCAACTAGTCTGAACGCTCAGTATGAAGAGCTGCATCATCTTGATCTCGACACAGCCTGGTTCCTAGGGTGCATGCGCTGAACGCCTCTGAATCCTAGATATAAACAGCCCGTCAACTTAACCCCTACCAACCATATCTCAATCCTGTTGCTCAATGTCCTCTTCTCCCCACAAGGACATACCAGGCCGTTTTCATAGCGACGTCAACTAGCTTTTGCTCCTATAATAGGTAATTAGGACCTCTACACATCTGGGGGCAGTTGAGATTCACATACATTGTTCCTTCCAAAGTTGTTATAAGCGGAAACAAAGCTAGGGTTATCCTTGTTCTCGTCAAGGAGGATTGTGTTGTCAAGGAAGAACCTTGATGTTCCATATTGAAGCGTGCTCATCGTGTAGATGGGCAAGATAGTAGCGTCACCATTTCCAGTCGCAATTTGCAGGACATTGGCCACATAGTTGCCAGCGGCACCAACCATATTTCTGAGCGTATTCTCAACCGATGTCACATCAACATTGTCAGAGCTCGAGGGCGTGAGAGAGACGGGTATATCTTCGGTCTATCTACGCAGTTAATAGCGGAGAACATGGGCCGGGGATTGACAGCAGCGGACTGTTCCCTGTATTTTCCTACGGCAATGCATTTGAAAGACACAAGGGGCGTCCTTACGCAAAGCTCTCATGCTCCCATCACAGACTCACAGTGTGTAGGTATTATTTCATGTGGCGACATGCCTCGCTGTTATTGAGTGATCTTTACCTTCTGATCTTTGGAAATGGAAATTAAGCATGGCCCAGCGCACAACCATGGACTGCGGGTATGCGGCAGATCGGATAAGCGGCAGCGTATGTCTAGCCTGTCATCATTATCGTGTCTTGTCCAAGCCCCACGGTGCAGACAACACTAGCGAGAGGTGGGAATTGCTGAAGGATTGCAGGATTGCAGGTTCACAAAGGTAGACAGACGCTGGCGGACGTATGCTTCCGACTTATCCGTGGTTGACATAACCAGGTGCGGGGGACATTTCCAACCGCTGGTGATATAAGTCGGAGACCTTCATCACGTCGTCGCTTTGAAGCCAAACTTCCCTGATAAATCCCCATATCTTCCCTCCTCAGCAGAACCGCCTTCAGAATGGTCAGCATCTTGAATCTGCCCGACTCCAGGGCTCTGTCCTACTCACTCGACGCTTCGCCCAAAGACGGCCCCATGGTCATCCTCTCCAATTCTCTGGCTACGTCGTTCGGCATCTGGGACCACGTCGTCAAGGCCCTCAACCGCGACGGCTTCCGCACTTTGCGCTACGACCCGCCAGGCCATGGTCGCTCGTCCGCCCCCGCGGCCCTGGACACGACGTTTGACTCCATGGCTGACGACGTGAACACCCTGCTCAAGTCGCTAGACATCACCAAGGTGCACGCCTGGATTGGTGTATCCATGGGCGCTGCAGGCGGCGTCTACTTCACCACAAAGTATCCCGGCATCGTCAGTAAGCTCGCCATCTGCGACACCATGTCCGCATCGCCCGTCAACGTCGGGGTGGAGGATCTCTTCGGCGCTCGCGTCGCCGCAGCCCGCGACACCGGCAGCCTGGACCCGACGATCCGGGGCACCGTGGAGCGCTGGCTCGGCAAGGACTGGATAGACATGCACCCGGACGAGGCGGAGCGGGTCCGGCACAACATGGCCGGCACGACGATTGATGGCTTCGAAACGTGCTGCCATGCGCTAAGAAGCGACACGTTTGATTTGCGGCCGCTGCTTGGAAAGGTTGGCGCAGCCGTGGATGATGCGCTTCTGGTGGTTGGTGAGAAAGATGCCAATCTTCCAGATGCCATGGCCGACATGAGGGATAAGATAGAACAGGGGTTCAGGGCTGCTGGAAAGGAGAATAGTATCCGTCTCGTGATTATCAATGAAGCTGGGCATCTATGCTTCATCGACGGGCTGCAGCAGTTTGCCAGCGCTGTACTGGGATGGGTCAAGGCTGAGCAAGGGGAGTCTACGAGTGGCTAGAAGCTATATATTTAGCCAATCTATACTTACTGGAGAATTTCATTAGTCGACGGAGACTTCATCTCCGCATCGCCATCGAAGCAAGAAAGTAAAGACGAAGGAATATTCCGAGTAGATCAATTTTAAATTTATCTTAAGTCTTAGATATATCTTTGTTAAATAGTACAACTCCTCTAAGACTCCTATCGCCAACTCAGTGACCTGGATTTGCAAAGGTCTCGTCGTGTACTTTTGAGAAGAAAGGTAAAGTAAATGAGAGAATAACGCAAATGAGTTCGTAAGACGTTGTGATAAATTTGCACCATGTTAAGTCTTATCAGTTATCACTGTCAAGTCAAAATGCGAGGCTCGAACAAAACCTTGGCTCTCGCTAGAAATTGATAATTCACATGAACCAACCTGGCGATAGGCGATCAAAAAATGAAGCAGGAGCAGAGCTGTGTAGGGTAGCCTCAGACATGTAGGGGCGCGCGTCCCTATGGAGACGCAACTGGTAAGATGCCCCAGTCCACGTACATGTACATGTGTGTTTCCCATTATTGGCCTTGCTAGGGCTTCGTTCCTGCAGAATGGTGAGTGGACACCGTAAAAACCTAACAAGACCGGACAGTATAGCGCTCTGTCAGCGAGCGGCTGCCCACCTCGTTGGGGGCTCGCATTTAGTAGAAGCTAGGCGTCCGGTCATTGGGTTAGCGATTGGTATTTATCTGGGGTAATGAATGCGCTACGCTGTCCGGTATTGTCGAGCTTTTACGGCACGAAGCAGATGGGCGTGCTTGCTGTTGCTGGGATGTAGACAGATGAAGCTGAGAATACGAGAATGAATATCTACCCTTTCCATCTCAACTACCGATCTCTACCGATCTCTACCGATCGTCTGGGCCAGCGCTTTGACCGCGATTTCCAGCATGATCCCTTTTCATCGGGATCGGGAATTTTGCAGTGCGCTGCTCCTGCGCTAACGCAAGGGGTTCGTTTCTAGCGCAAACCGATGGACACAGCGGGTAAGACTTCACCGAGATGGGCGATCTACAAGAGACTGATTTGGCTGGGGCCGCCGCATTGACGAATCTCGTGCGTTTCTCCCAATGAGAGTGCATGGAGTGGATGAGCACGGTAAACGGTCATTTCGTCATTTGGCACTATTGGCACTATTTGACAGCCGCGAGTGCGATCTACGCACGGGAACGTCATCTCCGTCACGTCTCAAACCACACGTCTAGCTTCGCACTACTGTTAAGGGCACATTAAATAAAGCAAGGGGAGCCAAAATCGTCTGATCTGTATCTCCTTTGTGTCTCACGTATCTACATCACAATCCTCAAGCTGGGCTATTTCCTCGACTGGTCCTCGCTGCGACAACTATAGCCCCAACGGCAACAGCGTGAGCAGTATCGAAAGGCAGAATCCAGATGTCCATAATCCCACCGCGATCAGATAGCCTGCAAACATCCTATCCCGCTGGAAAGATGGAGCAGCATGCCTTGAGGACGATGTCATCAAAGTCAAGGTTCGTCCGCTGACTCGGACAACAGCGCCGGGATGAAACCGAAGCAATGGACCAGACACTGACTTGTGCTCCTAGCTTCTATCAAGAGGAATCGCAGTCTGTGCGAGACGGTATCGTCAGGTCTCAGGCCACGCCTTCGTCTACGGCCTCGAAAAGCGCAATGTCCTACCGCTCGCATGACTCGCGCTGGTCTCACAAGGACGCTTCATCCATCTCTTCGTCACACGCACCCTCCACGCTGCCTGCGCTTCAGACTAAAGGCGGCATGGATAACGACGGACTCGAGCCGTTGACCGAGGAAGAATTCGACCCTGCCTCGTTTGACCTGGTGGTTCCGGCGCATGCGCTGGGCAAGCAATACACCCTTGAAACCCAATCTGAGCTGCTCTTCTCCATCAAGCACCTCGAGGTGATATTCGAGGACCCTGTGTTGCTTCAGCGCTTTTCCAACTTTGTTTCCACGGCGCGGCCGGACTCGTTGCCCATCTTGGCCTACTACCTGGATACGCTCAAAGCGCTCAAGGCTATTGACTACGCGAATGCTCTGACAGGCTCGCTGAAGACGATTAACGGGCTTGATTTCACAGACGATCCCGTCACCGCCACCGTCAACAATGCGCTACGCAAGAGGGCAGATGATGCCTTTCAAGTCATGGCCAATCACGACCTGCCGGCGTACATCACGCACACGTTTATCCAGACGGTCAGCATTACCATCAAGCGAAGAATCACAGACACGCTACCTCCACAACTTCGGGATCTGTCAGAAGGGCTCGCAGAGGTTTTCTGCCTCTCGGACCCGTCGCGGCCTGACAACCCCATCGTCTTTGCAAGTGAAGGTGAGTCAAGGGTCTAGCCAACATTTCAAACAAGATGGCACGAGACTGACATCGAGGTAAAACAGAATTCCACAGAACGACACAATACGGTATGAACTACGCAATAGGACGCAACTGCCGGTTCCCCCAGGGCCCTAAAACAAACCCGTTCAGTGTGCGGAGAATCCGAGAGAAGCTCGAGGCCGGCCACGATCACTGCGAGACGTTCCTCAACTATCGCCGCGACGGCTCTCCCTTTGTCAATCTCCTCATGATAGCCCCGCTGTTCGACTCTCGAGGCGTCGTGCGGTACCACATGGGCGCGCAGGTCGATGTTTCCGGACTTGTAAAGGAGTGCTCCGGACTGGACTCGCTGTCGAGGCTCATGCAGCGGGAGAACCCCGAGCAGCACCCAGGCGAGGCGCCCGTCCGACCGCAACCGAATCAGGACGGAGAGGAGTTCCGAGAGCTGGCCGAGATGTTTGATCTGTCAGAGCTGAAGACGGTACGCGAGTCGGGTGGTGCTCTACATCGCACGCACCAGGAGGATGTGAGGGATGCAGACTCGGTGCGAGCCAACTGGAACAAGCCGCGGCTGCTGATCCAGGACGACGCCACCCTCAACCGACGACTGTCGGATCCCATTCTCCAGGAGCCCGCTGTGAGCATCCACCGTGGCGGACGCCTCAGCGGCATCTTCCAGCACTACCTCCTCGTCCGGCCGTACCCCAACCTGCGCATCCTCTTCGCGTCGCCGTCGCTCCGTGTGCCGGGCATGCTGCAAAGCCCCTTCCTGTCGCGCATCGGCGGCTCCGACCGCGTCCGAGACAGCCTCACTCAGGCCTTTGCCGGCGGACACGGCCTGACTGCCAAGGTGCGCTGGCTGTCTCGATCGGACATGCAGGCCCAGAGCCACTCCACACGAGTCATGGACCACCAGAGCCATGGTGAAGGGGGCGGCCAGCCTCCTCCGGCGTCGCCGGGCCGGAGCCGCTGGATTCACTGTACGCCGCTGCTTGGCTCTAACGGTTCCGTTGGCGTCTGGATGGTGGTTCTGGTTGACGACGATTCCGAGCCGTCTTTTCGAGGCGTACGACGCGAGGCGCCACCGGTGCAGCCATATCTTTCACCACGCCATGGTCAGACCGAGAGGGACGAGGATGCAATGAGTCTTGGTAGTTTTGCAGCTGCACATCGGGGCATATTAGAATAGCTCTTGGTCGCGGTAGGAGCAAGGCCCAGTTGTCCGTCTCTGATGCGTCAATGCTGGTAACGCGCTTCACATGGGCCGAAATGTCGCCGGCGCCGCACAGTTCCTCAAACCTCGAATTCGTAAAGTCGCCGCCTTTTTTTATATATCTTTGCTTGCCATGCTCCGTCCCGCTTCCTGACCCATGCTCCAGCCGACAAAAGTCGATTTGATATGTCAAAATACGCATCGTGTGTGCGTTGAGTAGGCAGTCTTCGCAGACTTTTGAAAGGAGGGATTCCACCATGTTGGGCCAGTCCGCGAACGGCCAAAGACCGAAACTTTCTCTCCACCTCGAAGCACACAGGGAGTCTTTAATATTTTGTCGAATTGCCAATAGCGAAGGGAACTTGGCTTCGTGACTCGGGTTGAGACCTATGATTCCTAGGTGTTAGGCGGTCGCCAGTGACGTGGCCTCGAGGTACTACTGACGTGGGCGTGAGAAATATCAACTCTAAATGGCAACCCAAATGTTTTTCCCAGACTCGAGTCCAAAGATTGAAGAGAAATGCGTTCCTCTGTAATGACAAGACTCTGGAGATTGCGCTACACAGCCTGTTGTCCGAGACCTGCTAGATGTCGCTGATCGGATTGCCAATTGAGCGGATGGTGGGCGTTGTATGGATTCGGAAAACCCTCTCTGCCGGAAAGGACATTGTCATACGTGGATGGAGGCTTGGGAAGTAAAGCCTGAGGCGCCAACGCCCACCACCTCTAAGCAAACTGCCAACACAGTCTCTGCACCTTTTTTTCGAGGTTGAGCAGATCATGGTGAAGGAGTTGTCCAGATCTGGGTCGCTCACATCGCAGGGGTCTACGATGCCAAAAGTGGGCATCTCAGGCACCACCGCCAAAGCTCAGTCTTTGCATCCAGTTGTTGATACGCTAGCCGGATATGGTGTGCTTTGAGACAGCTAGTCGACATGTCGAGCACTCTTTCTGGGGACGGGAAGGTGGAGAGCGGGTGCGCAAAGGGCGAAAGATAGACATTGATCTTAGGGAACTACGCGCTCCTATAACTATAAGTTATGTTCCACCGCCTCCTCCATCCCAAATGATTTCTTGACATCCGCGAAGCCTGTCTGGGAGACACCCGATACCGCGCTGCTGGTGGCGCTGTTGGCTACATACAACCGCACACCATGTCCTCTGCTGTACGTTGTGTCTTGTCCTCTGCCGCCCTCGAGCTGATCCAAAACTCTCTTCAACAGATGAACCGCCGAAAGAAGAATGTGAAGAAGGACATTCACTTCTCCCTCACGGTCCGCGGGGCATCAGACACCGGTTCGTCAGATGCCGCCCCCTCGTTCTTTTGGAGAGACTGACTGACGTGTACAGGCAGAACCACCTTCGTCAACATGCTCTGTGGGAGCAGCGTCTTAGCGCACAAGGAATTAGATGATGAGAGTGGTGCCCACGCAAAGTAAGGGGCTAGGATCAAACCCTTGACTATTGGTTGGTACGTCTATCCCAGTCATCCAGCGAGTGATCGACCTTAACCCGCACTCCATAGATAGAGTTGGAGGATCGTACCTGTATCTCCCTTACCATCGTCGACAAACCCGGTTTCGGAGACATGATTGATAACGAGGCTAGGTGAGGAGCGTTGACTATTGACCCTGTCGTAGTACGATGCGATCGGCAGCACTGACCGGACCATTGCAGCTTCTCAAAGATTGTTGGCCACCTTGAACGACATTACGACGATCATCTCGCGGAGGAGTCGCGCATCAAGCGCAATCCTCGCTTCAGGGATAATAGAGTCCACGCCATGCTCTTCTTCATCACTCCGACCGGCCACGGGTACTTTTCTCATTTACTCAAGCTGCCAGTTCAGCCAAGGGGCTTTGATCCAGTCGTCTCGCTGCGTGCCTGCGACCACAAACACCTCCTAGCCTCCGCGAACTTGATATCGAGCTCATGAAGCGCCTTGCCCCGCGCGTCAACGTGATTTCAGTAATCGGCCGCGCCGACTCCCTCACCCCATAGAGCTAGCCCAAACCAAGAAACTGATCATGGAGGACATCGAGCACTACCGCATCCCTATCTACAGCTTGCCTTGCAATATCGAGGAGGACGATGAAGAGACTATCGAAGAGAACGCTGAGCTACGGGGGTTGATGCCATTCGCTATTGTTGGGAGCAAAGAAGTCGTTGAAATTAGTGGCCGGAAAGTCCGCGCCCGACAATATCCCTGGGGTATTGTCGAGGTGGATAACCATCTCCACTCGGACTTTCTGGCTATCCGATAAAGAATAAAGCAAACAGCTAGATAGAAGTAAAATAAATACATAGGTAATACCCCTAGACATTAGAGACATTCTGGCTAGTACTAATGGGCTTCTCTTCAGAAGTAGGAAAAGCGTCCCCCGACAGAATTCCATCACCTGTCCTGTGGCGCAAGCGGCCTTGCTCGTCGTGAGTAGCGTCCCATTCAGCGAGCTCAGAGTTAGGCACGCGAACCAGGTGATGAGTGTTAGCGCCACTGTCACTATCAACGCTGACCACCTGCGACCGGATCGTATAGTTCCGCCACTTGGGCAACAGGTACATCCAGAAGACGTAATAAAGACCGCAAATAATCATGCTGCATCGTGAATGATCAGCGCAAGCTTGCACAACGCCCTCGAAGCGGGGATTACTCACATTCCAATGCCAACAACACAGTAGGTGGCGTACCAGAAGCTCACATCTCCGGCGTATGCACCTCCCTTTGGAGGGAACCAAGGCATCACTAGTAGGTAAACCTGAATAAGCAAATAGAAAGCAGGCAAGACTTGCCAAGCCCTGAAATCCGAAGGGGGAGTGCCTGAGCGCTTGCGGCGGTGGCGGATCAGATAGAGGCCAGTGGCCATGGCGACATAGAATATAGCGTCGGGATACGTCTTCAAGCTGACGACTGAGGGAACAAGTCAGCGTTGTGTAAGCGTTCTGCAACAGTAAGTTTCACGTACCGAATTGAAACGCGTCGCCCGCTGGCGGTGCGACAATCATGATAAACGTGAACAACCACTTCAAGAGGTACGGCCCAATGGGCGTGCCGAAAGGTCGAGTGGATACCCAGAACTCGGTGAAAGGCAGTACGCCCTGTCGGCCGATCTCGCGAATCTGGCGAGACTGTCCTATCAAGACGACGAGGAGATTGCCGAAAGAACTGAGTAGCACACAGAAGTTGAGTGCCGACTCCGCTCTGTCACCGAACGCGGTCTGGAAGAATACTGCTGCGGCAATCTCTCCAGACTCTGCGAACACCTCCTTAGGCACGGCGGCAAAGTAGGCGATGTTGCAGAGGAAATACAAAACGAAGACGACCAGCAGGGACGAGGTTGCGTGCTTCTTCAGAGTGGGGATAGGGTTCTTGATCTCGTTGGCCATGTTGAACGAGTTCTGCCATCCGGTATAGGCGAAAATGATGTTGACCATGGCTGAGGCGAGATCATTACCGTTGTTCGTTGTGCCTGCGAAGCCATTGCGGAAGTTGACACCTGGGTTCTCGACGCGGGAAACGTGTCCGCCGAGAATGACCAACCCGGAGATACTGATGAAGACAAGGAGAATGAGCTTCAGGCCCCCGATGACATTCGAGGCCCATAGCGAATACTTGTTGTGTGCAATGACACCTGGCACCAATCAGTCTCTGGCTAACATCAAATAAGGCTTGAAACACGACATACAGATGACCGCAAAGGTATACGCAGCGATGGCAACCCCCTTCATCTCCCAATCCGTTGGTGTTCTGCCGACCATGCGCCAAAGATAGCGAGATAGTACAATGGCGTTGCTACTGCTGAAAGAAAGCAGAACAGATTGGACAGCGTAGGCGACTGGGAAGAAATGCTTGGGACGCGGGTAAGACTGCTCAAGCCAGACAACCTCGGAGCCACTGCGACTGGGATAGTAGCTTGTGAACTCGAGATAGACACCGAGGCCAGCAACGGCGAAGATAAAACCAATAACCCAGTAGATCAGCGCAAGGCCTATGGACCCAGTGCGGCCAAGAATTGTGCCAGCTTGGTGCCCGATGTTAGAAGATCCCCGAAGCTGAGCTAGTGATGCATTCAAAAGACTTACGAGTCGAGAAGATACCGGTCCCGACCATCATGTTGACGTTCAAGAAGATGATGGTGATCCAGTTGACGTGGTAACCGAGGGGTGACTTGGACTCAACGGGCGCACCGACAGCCTCCTGGTACCCTTTGCCACCGTTGCCTCCCACGGCTCGAACGTAGGCAAGCTTGCCATCACGAATGACTGAAGCCTCACTGTCGGAGTTGTATTCATGGCTCTCAGGTGCCTCCTGGACCCTGGCGTCAGGCTTCAGCCATGATAAACCCATGACTCCGAGCGTCTCCAAAGGCTTATCAATAGTTACACAAAGCGACGTGTGACGTCGAAGGAAGGAAAGAAGGTTGAAGGTGGAGCTGTCAACGCTTTAGTCCAAGACGCGATGTGGAGGAAAAACGCGACAGTTAATGAAGTCTCCCGCAACGGTGAGAAACGGAGTCCGAAAAACGAACTAAGTGTCTGGCCAACCCCGACCTTTAAGACTGCACAGACTCTGAGTAACGACCTGCCTTCCTGGGGTAGAAACTAATGCAATATCCTTGGCATAATGGCACAATGATCCTTGACGCGGTCAAGAGTATGTTACCTTCCTACCTGAGACAGCCAAGAAGCACGTCATCTCAGCGATCATTGCGACAATACCCGGCAGAGCACAACCTCAGCATAATTAGGAGCACTAAGATAAGTTTTCCTCTTAAGCATCCTACTATGATAAGTTAAGTACCCTTATGATCCTTTTGGGTACTAATATCAACTTAAACTTTTACTTTATATTTATAGAACATCTTTATATTTTCTCTCCCTCTCCCTCTCTCCCCATCTCCCCGTTTCCATCACTCTTTCCTGGGGATAGGATCCTAATCCCGACCTAATGCGTGCGCGCCAGTGCAGCCCCTGAAATTCACACGAGATTCGCTGCATCCTGGCATGATAGTCAACTGCTTCTCTTCACTGCTTGCTTAACTGTCTAAGGTTTCCTCTCAAGCCCCACCACTAAACACCCCACAGTCTTATCCTTTAGGCTAGGTATACTGTGTGAATTGTCAGCAATGATAATACTGAGATGAACCAACCGTACCCTAGCTCGTTTACTCAAGGCCTGCGTCCTGCGACTGATAAATACACGTTCTGGGCGGAAATAAAGCAGAGTGCATGTGAGGGCTTCTTTCTGTTGGCACCGCCCGATGACCCACATTTTAGGCCCCTGTAGACTGGAGGAACTGGATTACGAGGGCTCGGCCTTGGCCTCGGTATATTGAGCGAATCGGGGTGGCCATGGCCGATTGCTTGGAGACCGCCGAGAGACACCGCCTCAGTCTTTGGTACACTTACCATGCAGGGAGGCTTATCCGGTGGCGACTTTTCCCCCGCCTCTGGATTATGTTGCCTTCCCTTCGCATGGATGTTTGACCATTCAACTTTGCACAATCACTGTGTTTCACTTTTTTAGTAGAATCGTCCTCCTTCGTTCCAACTTGGAAAAGGTTCAAGTTCTCTGATGGTGTCACAAGCTCCCATCAAGATGACCGAGACAAAGAGACTCCCGCTCCTTTCTCGACGCTAGATCGAGAGCCCGATTGCCAAGAGGCAGCAGATCATCATCGTCGACCAGTATGTTCTAAAGATGGACGGGTGACTTCGATACCACCCTGGCAGCGACAAGACCATTAGACACATGGTTGAAAGCTGCGACCAATGGGGTTACTGTGTGAGTTTCTCTGTCTTCCCATGGTTCATCAAAACCTAACTTCTGTACTGGTTTCATGTTACCGAGACTAAAGCAGGGATAATGCGATATCGAATTGGGAGGATATAGGGCTACTGGAAGAACTTCTTGCCTCTTATTCAAGGTGGCCGCTTCCGAGACTTAGACCACGAAGATGAAGGCTGAGGGGTTGCACAAGTGCAATTACAGGGTATACCATTGAGGTTAGTAGATACCTCACGCTCCTATCAGGAATGCTATTTATCTTGAACATAGGATGGTAATTAGCCTTTACTGTGCATGGCGCCGGCCATATGTACATACTCGATGGAGCTGGTTATGATGAGCTCCTTGTTTTAATCAGATAGTAGTTCAAGCATTCTGTATCCACTAATGAAGGCTGTTATTCTCAGAGGGAACTCAGGGTCTTCTCCCATCCTATCATCATACCGATAAATCTGGCGCCTTCTATTGGGTACTTTGTATATGAAGAGCGAAGTGACAAGTGGTGGGTCGAGGTCGTACATGGCCGAGTCGATATGCCATTGGTAGAAGTGCGTGTAGTGAAAATCGTCCTCGGGTGTGATGGGGTTCTTATGAGATGTCATGTGACGTGGGTGGATGAGTTTCAGGTTTCTCAAGTCCTTAAACTTATCAACCATGCTGTGAGTAATGACCTAAAGCTGGACCTGAGGCTGAGATGATATTGTTGTCAAGTCGTTGTGGAGTACGCTTCTCTTGTCTATATTTGACCCCATCGCTGTATACGCTAGCTTCTGGGTCAAAGCGAGGAGTCAACTCAAACTGGGCTTTCGCAGATAGTTTGTGCTGGCCTTTGACAATTACAACGCTGTACTAATAGAGAGCGGATTGTAGAACCCTGAAACTCTGGTTAAACTGCCGTCAGTCTGAGGTCTTTTTGGTTTTAGTGTAGAGAAATGTACTTGATGTGCAAATGCGGGCGACTTGTCTTTTCTTGCCCGTACCTGATAAGAATGCAGGCAAGCGACTCATCGCATTAAGGATTCGGATTATCACGTCACTCTGATAGTCTATTTAGCCGTCCTACTCTATGATTAGGGACGAATTGTTGTCCCATCTCTGACAGAGAGCCACCTGGGGGAGAGATCGGCTAATAGCACAAAATACTACCCTTTCCAAATCTGAACTTTTTATAGTGCTTGCAAGCCTTTCTAATATCATAGCTTTATCTATCGGCTCAATCAATAGCAACCCATGTCAATCCCAAATGTCCATCTCTGTATCTCCCCAAGTACCGCCATGCCACTTGAGTCTTTCTTTACCAACCGATTGCGCTTCAGCAAACGCACGAAAGTTGATGCCGTTTTCTAGGAAATTAATCAACTTAATAGCAGTGAAGACTTCAGGCTGTCTAGCAAACGGACCACCATACCACGGACCCTCAGCTGGGTGAGAACTCATCTGAAGAAATCATCCCCAGAGGCCGGGACATGCTTGCCGTCGGATTTCGCATCCCATGCCAGGCACATGGCTTTTGCGCCGTCGAATTTGCGACCGGCCCATGTCTGGATCTTGATTGTACAGCCATTTGGTGTGATGTCCGCGGCGTCGCACCTGAGAGACCGCCAGCCATGGGGCTGCTTGATAAAGGTGAGCCAGCAGGCTACCTTGGGCTGTGTCTTGTATGGCTTGGCAAAGTGGATGCGGAACACTGCATTTTGAGTCGCCACCCGGTCGGAAATCTCGGCTGTGTTGACTTCACCGTATTGGAACTGCACGTTGTTGTCCGAAAAGGCCATCCAGTTGGCATCGAGCTCTGCTGTCGAGCAAGCAGGGCCCACCGCCACGGGCTCCTCCGGAATGGCGACTGGGAATGGAATGGAATGCCGTATTCCAGTACTTCAAGAAGGACGATGCCATCCGAGCCGCCATTCTCGGCGGTATGTTTTCTGCGGGCGACCAGCTGCCGCGATGCACGGAAGTGCTCAGTCTTCTGTGCAGCAACGATGAGCTTCACCCGAGAGGCATATACGTGTATGGCTGGTCGATGATATACATCACACGTCATCACAAGGCGAAGAGGGCTACGAACCGTGAATTCGTAGTTGCCCGTTTCCTGCCAGCCAAGCTCGGCCATATACTATACAAGTACCTTGTCTATATCCGGCCGTTCATAGACATGCTACTTCGGGAGAGAGGGCCGGGGCTGTCAGGCGAGGCTGCCGTTAAATCCCCTCTCCTCTTCTACGGGGACGTAGTCATCCCTAGCAGGCCCTGGCAAACCGGCCGTCTTACCGCAATACTCAAGGAGGCAACGTCGACGGTATGGGGTACACCCGTCAACTCGCAGCAGTTCCACCAGATATCTATCGGCATTACTAAGAAGCATGTGCGTGAGGTATTCCAGTCATTCAACCGATTCGACGATAAGAGCACAAGCGCGAGTCGGAACGTGGCCTTTGCGTGGCAGAGTGGTCATCGCTCACTGCAGCGAGGATCAGGAGGCGTTCGAGCGCGAGCCTCTGCGGCAACGTCAGCAACAAGCCGCTCGGGATGAACCCGCCGTCACGACCGTTCTACTAAGAGGTCAATACATCAAAAATGTCGGTCACAGGATGCAGCACCGCGTCCAAAGCGAAGCCGTACTCTCCCGTCACCCCTTAGCCTCGAGCGTGGTCGAGATCGTGGGTCAGAGCGGCCAGGACAGTTCAGGAGTCAGGAATAATCGACACGTTACGGTTGTGCTAGCACCTGAATGAAAACTACAGTTGTCTATCGCCTAGTCGGTTGCGCCATCTCACCTCCAGGATAGTGCCAGTATGGGTCAGATTCTCATGAAGCATGCTGTTCTATTCATGACTATAAGGGAAAATTGAGCCGTATGTTTAACTGGTTGATCATGAGTAATAGAACTTTGGTTAATACTTATCCATGTCCTGGAACAGAGGTCCCACTGATTTGTGTAGGTTGTTCATTGCTGGACCTGAAATAACAATCATCTTTGTGGGCCAGGCGATTATACTCCCTCGAGCGTGGCATAATGTCGTTCCAGCTGGCGAGACATTCCCAACAAAATTGATGGCGACATAGCGTACCTGCGACTGAAATCAGGTGATGGAACCCAGATGCCCCGCTCAAACAGAAACTTACATGTCATATGAAAACAGCCGTCTCCCTTCTGGAGATTAACGCCACACTCAGGACACGGCTTGGTGTTGGTCGCTACCCAGTCTTGCGTCTCTTGAAACCGCGGATCCCCATTCTCCTTCAGACTACCGTATTCTTCACATGTCAGGCCCTCGTGCCATTTTACTTGGTGATAAAAGCACATTTCATAGCCACACTCTCCGCATGCAACGTGGCTGTCAAAGATCAGGTCGTGTATCTGACCACTTGAACAATGCTCGGCCAAACACCACCTAAAGGACGGCATCTGGCTCAGTGCCTCCATCTTCAAGTATTCATCGTACCTTCTCAACATTAGAAACTTGGTTGGCAAAGGTGCAGCGTGGTGATGAGGCTTACTTGAAGAAAGTTTCGTCCCTTGCATAGAGCCGTACTTCTTCGTACTCGAGTCGACGTCCGCAACCTAGAGAAGGGCACGTGAGAAGATGACATCCACTTCTTCCATGCTGGTCAAGCTGGGCCTCAATGTGGCGTTGTAAGCAGGCTGTGCAAAAGTCGATAGTGTGATTGCAATTCGCTTCCAGCTTCTGAGGGAAAAGCAGGATCTTCCACAACCAGTCGCCGCGGTAGTCGGTGCAGATGCTATTCCATTCATTGAGGGAACCGTAGGAGAAGTCGTGGATAGGTTCAACGCATATCGAACACTGGAACGGTGCCTTTTGTAGCTGAAGAAGTCGTGTGAAAATTGGGATACGTAGTGTTCCCTCAGCATAATCTATGTCGTATAGTTGGACAAGTTTGAAGTTTGCGTTGAGTGGTGAACCCTTTTCACGAGCGTGAATATCCGAGAACTGAAGATCAAATGGTGATCGCATCCGATTCTTTAATATTAGATGCTGGTGTAGACCTTCCGCTACTTTGCGGGCTTCTAGTGTTGGCTGCAGGTCGATGCTGTCAAGGACTGCCATGAGGTGCTGAGCTGTGTCGTATCTATAAGATCATATTCAGCTACGGGTTTCTTCATCTCTTTGATCAACTCACATCCTAAGTTTTGATCCTGGAAATTGATCCCCCGTCAACCTTAGCATTCGTTGTAAAGAGCCGCGATTGCGTATGGCAATATCAGCTGAGCAGCCGCAGGGACACGGTATAGACACCATCAATCCGAAAATCGACCACCAGTTCTCCCGCAATGCTTCCAGAGAGGATGAAATGGATTTCAGGCAGCAATCCGAGCAGACAGGGTTGGTGCAGGTGGGCCTTGGCAGATCTCTGGTGAATTCATTGACCAAGGTTTTTGATGTGTCGCTCACACGCTGTTCAAACTTGACGTTACGGCACACTGAGCAAGTAGTCAATGCTATCGTTTCCAGATTCTTTTCGCCAAACCACTCATCGAATGAGGCGAAGAGTATTTGAGCTTGATCAACGTTCAGTACCGTGTCGAGTAGACCCTTTGTATCGGAAACCAAACGGCGATCCAACGTGTCCAGGGATACATGGTTGCCACCTGCATCAGCTAGTTGAGATATCGAATGTGACTTGGAGAGCAATTTGCTGACAATGATACCTCGGCGTGTACTTTCAAACACTGGCAGACTGGCTTTGGAGATCTGAGCTCGGAGCTCATCCACCTCTTGCGACATTGCTCTCTTCTCGACGAGGATACTCTGGATGTCTTGGTTCAATGAACAAAGTTTCATCCGCAAGGCTACTGATTCCTCTAACGTGGTACAGAGCCTGGACTCCAGTGATCCGTTCACGTCCAGAAGATGTCTGATAGTACCGTGCAAACTCTCAATGTGTTGCAACATTTCTTCCAGATCTTTGACCTTGCTATTATTCATGAGCTGCCGGTGGTCGCTTGATCTGGTGAGAGAATTTTTGTTGTCGAGAGGCTGCGAAGCTGGCTCTTTTGCCTGCTCTCGGGGACGATTATTTTTGTCGAGGTAAAGAGAGGTTTGTGAGGGACCCTGTTGCCTGATGCAGCAGTCTGATCGAACTCGTCGTAAAGGCTTCATTTCTTGGGTTGAATAAAACAGCTTAGAGAGAATTGTGTGTCTAGAGAAGAAAAATGGTTGCTGAGGAGGGATTGTGGGCGATGAGAGGATTCATATCTATGAATCCATGATCTTGGGATTTACTGTTGCAATTACAATTTGCCGTCAATCAAACGTCACCGACGAAATGAATTACCAAGCAGCAAGCCAATTGCAGCGTTGAATATGATCTTGATCCGCTTAGCAGTCGGCGGCACGCACTGCTAGCCAATGAGTCTGGAGCTTTCAACGTAGTGGTCGGCCATCCGCATTATCAACGCACTTTGAACGTAGTGGTCGGCCTCCCGCATTATCAACGCACACTCAACCTTCAAGCTAAAAGAGGTCCTCATACGTCCCCTGAGCATGCCCCGCATTGGATGACGCTGATGTATAAACTCAGATGCAAGTGGGCGCGACCAGGCATCACGAGGCTACGAACAGACGGCCTCCTGCTTGCCCTCGAGGAGATGGATATGCGTCACGAGCATGCACGTATCAGGCCACCCTGCGATCTGACAAGGGCAACCGAGAAGCGAGGAGACGCACCTACCCCAGGGAGGCCGGCTACCTCATAACGCCGCCACGCCCTCTTTAATGAAGAGAGGTTGCGCAAATCGCTTACAATCCCCTCCCTCCCTAGCACAGGCCAACACATCCAAACATCCCAAGCCACTAACTCAGCCTTCACATTGTCAGATACAAGAAATCCCTAAGAGGGAAATGGTTTTCAACCTTGAGATGTCCTTGCCCTAGTATAAATATAGAAGAACAGCAAAAGCCCAAGGGTGGGGTACACGCAAATAACATAAATTCTCGCACCATTTTGAGAATGATTGACCAAGTTCCGGTTCGTGTTAGGACATCGTTCAGTCGGTGCTATGGATGATCCCTGAACTCGCGATATCTAAAATTCTCAAGCACCCGGGGTGCCAGGCTCACACCCTAGCCTCGCCAGAATGTCTCACAATCAGTACCTCGCCGGTCATAGAGGTACTAGTAACAAGCCTACTTCGCAAGATGGGCAGTTGAACTTGGAGCTCTCTAAAGATAATGGGAGATACTCACTGACCCCTCACTTATAGACGCCATGGAGGAACTTTCTGTCCGGTGCAATCGCCCACCAACTCAGGACGGCGAGACTAATATCGCTCACGAGCTGGCTTCCGATGAACCGCTAACATGCAACATTACAATCACAAACCCCCCATTCCATCAGCGGGAGAGGACCAAAATCAACGCAACTTGGGTCCCCTCCATAGTCCCGATCATTTGTGGCGTGAGTCCCCCCTCTTAACCCCGATGCCGATTCCAGTAGATCTTTAGCTATCTTCGAGATGTAATACAAGGCAGTAATTTCGTGTAGCAACCGAGCCTTATCGTCGTTGGCGTTCTTAACATCATTAGCGTATTACGCGCACCATCCGACAAGCTTGGCCAACAAGTTAACTATAGCAAGCATTATTAAGTCTGATAGTAGCACCAGCTTAGGATCATAGGCAAGAAGGGAAACCATAGGTGGCTAGATTCGTGGTAGAGTATCTATATTCTAGATCATGTAGGTCGTCTATCAACTTACCTAAAGCAGTCTGTCTCCTATTCTTAATATGCTCTAGTCAAGTGAGTCCTCGTTTTACTCAAGGAGCTGGTTAAGATGCCGGTAGCCTACCAAGGATCTTCGGACGCATCGGAAGGCTAAATATTAGCACGGCACCCAAATTGCTTATTATCCCTTTAACTATCGTAAGGCCCCACATGAGCCTAGCCAAGGCAAAGATACATATAGTGACGTTGATCAGCCGCTGATGTTACAGATTAGCAGTAGAAATAGGGATCGCTGCTGAGTTTAATGTTTCTCTATGTCAATCCGAGAAGTGTGAGGACTTGTATCGCCACCCAGATGTATATAAGGTTTAATGTACTTTTCAATTGCCATTTTCTAATTGGATTTAATCCTTGCTCGTGACCTAAGTGTTGCCTTACGACAGTCAAAGGGATAGCTATCTTGGTAGAGCCTTCGAATAGGATTGGGTCGTTGAAAACAAACGAGATAAGAATAAATTAAGCGGTCTTTTTGCACAATATTGACGGAGCAATGTAGCGAGCCATCCTTTAGCAAACAACCAAAGAGCATTATGGCAGGAGACCGATCGGCCCCAGAGCCCCCAATTCAAATCAGCCCGCAACGACGCTACCCACTATTAGATCGCCCGGTCCATCTGATAGCGCCATCAAGAAGTTTGGTCTCTAACATCGAAGGCCACAGGGTTTTACTTTCAGTTCTTGCAACCCTATAGCTTTACGAAACAATCGCGTCGCGTCCTGTCCTTGATCGAGATCACCCAGAAGTCCCACATTCTTCTCGCCTCGCTGCCCATAGGGAAGTCCTTATCTTCGGCTGGTACCCACAGCACTCGAACAATGTTGCCGCTCTTCTGGAGTCATTCACAGGAAGAGACCATGCTCTATTGAGAGGGAATTAACGGTGACTGACGAATTCTTGGCATGCACCGGGTAGGTGCCGCGGCATGGTACCGGGTCATCACGAAGCCCTCCTGTTGGTGGCTATAACGCACAATAATCCCAGCAATTTGCATGGGGCTCCTATTTTGCAGATTTCAACACCTCTCTATTGGCTGAAGCCGCACCTTTGGTGTTGGTTGACAAAATTCCTGACTGTTGTCCCCGCATTTCACTTTCACATAAGATGATGCATCATTCCATCTCACCCACTTCCAATTTTCTTGATTCCACGAACCACAGCACCACCAAACAACATGTCTGACTTGCCATCTCGCAATCAAGATGCTCGTGACGAGTTAAGGCCGCCGGCCCCCCTCCAGACAGCAACTCCGCATACAGATACCGACATCCTTCCTCCACAACATTGGGCGCAGCTAACTGAGGTGAGCCGGAGGAAATTTAAGGCAATCTGTGCTCCGTAGCTAACCTGTAGTATCACCTAGGAAACCGACGAGCAGGATGATGCTGACTCGGCTATGCCTGATAATGCCGGCTCAACTGCATCCTTGGCGTCTAGCATCCTCAAGTACAGGACTGTCCACGGTAGAAGATATCTCAGTGAGCGTGGAAACGCTGAGTACTGGTTTGTTGAAATACCTGAATATCGGAGGCCCGGCTATTAGCAGCTGACCAGGAAATAGGGGTCCCATTGATAGTATCCAGCAGGAAGCAATGGATATCGAGTGAGTTTGGCAAGGCTATACGAGAAATCAGCTCACCGTCACCGTCCAAAGCCATCACATGTTCACCCTCTTGCTAGGGAATCAGCTCTACCTAGCACCGCTGTCGGAAGATATACAGGTATACTCCCAACCTCAACTTGCTAACGTTGCCGGTGCACTCACTAATCGATACAATCTTCCAGACGGCTGTGGACATTGGAACTGGAATAGGTACGTACCACAGACGATATGGCCAGCTTCGAGTGGTCAATGGCCAGGCAGGCATCTGGGCAATGTATGCTCCCCTACAGCTGCATGCAGCAGAAGTGATATAAGCCTACACCAGACCGAGCGAATTTGCTAATGCATTTCCCAATGTCTCGGTGATTGGAACTGATCTCGCACCTATCCAACCAAGCTGGATTCCACCAAGCCTTGAGTTGTAAGGATTACGTGCTTGTTAGATACCCTAAGGATCTAGTCTCATGCTGATTTTTGCCCTAATCTAGCCAAATTGATGACTGCACCCAGGACTGGGCATTTCAGCCCGACTCTCTTGATTTTGTCCATCTGCGCTGGCTTGTTGGCAGCGTCAGGGACTGGTCAGCTCTCTTCCAAGAGGCTTATAAAACCCTCAAGCCAGGGGGCTATATTGAGAGCTACGAGCCGTCATCATGTATCGAGAGCGATGACGGTACCGTCCTTGAGAAGAGCGCGTTGAGCCAATGGGGAAAATTCTTTGTTGTGGGAGGGCGCAAGCCAGGCCGGCCGTTCACAATTTTCGAAGATGGGATACAGAGAGAGGCCATGCGAGAAGCTGGGTTCGTCGACATTGAAGAAAGGGGTTTCAAGGCAAGTCTCGTCTACGTCCGACCGATTATATAAAGCGGTCAATGACTGATATGACGATAGAACCCCATCGGTGGGTGGCCTAAAGACCCGACGCAGCGGGGCATTGGTCAGTACATACAGGCCGCCTTTGAACAGGATGCGAAGGGAATTGTGCTTCATATGGCCACCGCGTTAGGCTGGACCGAAGAGGAGGTCACCATGTTCGCTTCCCACTTCCGACGTGAGATTCGGTCGAACAAGATTCACTCGTTTTTCCGGCAGAAGATTGTCTGGGGTCGGAAGCCTGCCTCATCTTGATTGGTGATTGCAATAGTTCTTCTAGCAATGGCAGAAAGACTAGATTGCGGCCGCCCAGTCTCTCATGTTGACCTCTATTTCTTTCCATCTTCATCTTGCTTTTTCCTCTGCCAATAAAAAGGTCACTCATTCACCAATACCCGCCTGTTACCTAAGAAGACTCTGAAGCGAATGTGAGCACCACGGGGGATGCAGTTGGCGCAGGCCCAGCCGAAGTTGCCTTCCAAGACAACACATTCATGAAAAAGACAATCGATTTTCTCGCGAGAAGCGAGGCATCAAGCTCAAGAAGGTGGAGGCAGTTGATCCGAAGTCTCGGACATGCGACGGGGCACTCCCACACAGAGGTTGCCATTGGGCGGTAATTCTCACCAACCATTCCCCAAGCTGTCGACAGCGGGCTATAACGTCGTCATTGCCTGCCCGCCTGCGGGAATTTATGCAACGACACCAGCTGCTACGGTGGCCAAGGACCTATTGCGAACCTTTAAGTCAATCCGTTTCGTTTGATGGTTGGAATCGGAGGTGGTTACCATTGCGAACACATGACATACAGCTGGGCGACATCGTGGTCAGTCAACCCATGGGACCAGTGGAGGTGCCATCCAGTACGATGGGGGGAAAACAGTTCTGGAGGGGAAGTTCCAATGAACATGATCACTCAACATGCCACCCTAGGTCTTATTGGCCACCATAAGTCGTCTCTAAACCGAACACCTGACCGAAGACAGTCGAATTCCTCAATTTCTATCTGAGCTTGTCATCACATACCTAAAGATGAAGAAGAAGTCCGCATATCAAGGTACTTCAAACGACCACCTCTTTCAAGCAGAGTATGATCATATTGATCCAGACTCTGCTTGTGACCAGTGTGACCGTGCCCACACGATCCAGCGGGATGCCCGAGACGACACAGGCCCAGTCATTCATTACGGAATTATTGCCTCGGCCAATTAGGTCATCAAGCATGGAAAGACGCGCGACCAGCTGGATAAAGAGCTTGGGGCGCTCTGGTTTGAGACGGAGGCTGTAGGGCTGTAAGACTTTGCGTGTCTTGTAATCCGTGGTATTTACGACTACGTGGATTCTCATAAGAACAAAATATGGCAAGACTACACAGCTATAACGGCGGCAGAGTTTGCGAAGGAGCTTCTCTCGGTTTTACCTCCAGAGAGGGTTTTACAAGAGAAGTCTATCCAACACTTAGTCTCTAGTAAGTAAATTCCATTTCTTATGTCAATAGAGCAGGGTGGAATAGGTACGATGGACAGGAGTAACTGCTCCCTATAATTAAAGAACTAGAAGGCATCAGTAAGGCAACACGATACTAGAATGATAACATACGATCACCACTATCAGTCACGAAAGAACACTTACAAGTCTCGACGCAGCATCGCGATATTTCATCTAAGCAGCTCTCTAAGCATAGGCGCACGAAGTATTTTTTATCTTCCTAGCTTATAGACTTATGCTCATAACTATAGCGAAATGCTCGAAGATCGCCCTATAGGCCTTCCCACTGTTAAGGAAGCGCGCTTTGACAGCGCCGATACCCAAGACAGTCCGAGATGCGAGAGCGGTACTCGATTCTGCATCCTTAAGACAATAGCCCAGTGGGCAGATGACGACTCCGGCGAACCTTTGTTCTGGATTATGGGCCCTACAGGAACCGGCAAATCTACCATCGCGCGGACCGTCGCCGACATTTCTTACCGGCGAGAAGCGACTAGTTTCTGGTTACTTCTTCAAGAGGAGAGAGCAAGGCCGTAATGACACCACTCGGCTGTTTCCCACCTTGGCTATGCTCCTAAGATCATCGACGCCTTTGAGCCTCTCCTGAGAAACAACTGTTCGCAGGCTAGAGCTCCACCGAGAACTCTCTAAAGATACTAAGATTGACATCCAGAAGTTCTTAAAAACGAGATTTACAGACATTAGAATGAAGCGCAGGGTCCAAAAAGAACCCTGGCCTACTGTTAAGGACTTGGATCGCCTGGTTGAACTTGTATTGGAGCGGCGGGCTGGTCGTCAATATAGGGAAGTTCATTGTACCTGCGATGGGACCAGGTTGCATGTGACGCCATGCGGGCGTCCAGCTACTACACAACCCACATTTGTCTGGAATCCCCGAAAATTCTCCCCAAACATGCGCGCGCAGCCATTTGTCCTCGGTTGTGATGCAATTCCCCAGCCTCCGCAACCAGCGCATTTGCCTCCTGATCACGCATCCGGACGATGACGCCATGTTCTGCTCGCGCTTACACGACGGGAGACGGGGAATTCTGTCAAGATATTGCGTCTCAGCACGGCTTCCCCGACTCCATGACCAAGACGCGGGACGCCTCCGAGATCTCGACGCTCCTCTCCGCCGCATTCGCCCGGACCGCTGGGGTGGACGTGCTCAAAGCATTCGACGCAGACGGCGTGTCGGGGCATCCGAACCACGTCAGCCTGTACCACGGCGCCAAGGCCTTTGTGGCGGCATTGGTGCATGGTGAGCCCGGGGGGTGTCGACGGCGTGGCGGGCCATGACTGGGGCACACCGGAGCCAGCTGGTATGGTTTCGATATGGGTGGATTGCCTTTAGTCGGTCCATGGTGATGAATGATTTATGGCTGGAAAACAAGCCGGGTGAGCATATATAAAATATATTTAGCCCCAAGCATACAATTACTCAAGAGTGGGCAAGGAGCCGTTCCTCCAGCTTCGCCCACCGATCTTCCCAATCAATAATCTTCCTTCTAAGTCGAGCTTCTTCGGCAGCAAAGACTATGGCATAGCTCATGAATGCCTCCTTCAAGGTGCAGCCAATATGTTTAGCTTGCGCCTGCTCTACGCTGAGTGTACCGTTGATAACAGCCTCCACAGCCTGTGAGAAACTGTTCATCAGACCACCGTCACCACCGCCATGGCCGCCTGCGGCCTTTGGGGGAGGGGGGTGAAGACCTTCGCCGCCTCCGGGTCCTGGAAATTCTCAAACGAGTAGACTCGAATCTCGTTGCCGTCGTACTGTATCTCTCCGTGAGTGCCCGAGATTTTGCCCCGCCGCTTGGACTGGGCTTCCGTAAAGGCGGCCATGTGGAAGACTGTCGTCTTGGGTTCGCGGTCAGGAAGTCGCTTACCAATGACAGCGCGAGAGTGGCCATCCCAGGTTAGAATGGCAATTTGATCGTCGAGGACATCATTGTCCGACTCCCAGACACAGCGGCCATACCACTGCTTAGACTCGATGGTGGCTCTTGGCGCAGAGGCGTCGTAGTCTGCAGAAAGAACCTCTGTCAAGTCAGGGGCCCACTGTTCTGCGATAGTCCTGTGCTAAACAATTGCCCCTTGCCGCGCTAAAGTTTGAACCTTGTGCTAATCTCCTCAATCGGGCAAACCCTCTCTCACTTTAAAAGGGTGGCTTGCGATGGTTCCATATGTCTACACCGAACTCCATTCATTATCCACTTCTGCTTATTTCGACGGGCTTGTCGGCCAAGGGGCAAAGAAGATACCAGGTAAGTACATGTTCCGTCGTAAATACCAGAACACACGGGCGGGATGAACACTTTCCGTGCAACGCTAGGTGTCCTCCAAGGAGTTTGTCATCACCGTTGTCACGGGCCTAGCTGGGGCAATCAAGCATGCTGTTGATAGCCATCCACCCAACTCAAACCGTCGAGGGACCCATCGCGATGCATCACAAGTTCATGTTATCAAAAGAAAGCACGCCAGACCATCCTTGCGTAGCCTGTACTGCAAATCTACACAGCATGCTCTGTTTATTGGAACGCGCCAAGGAGATAAAAAGATTGGGGACCGGATTATTATAAGAGAGGCACTTGATCAGTTGGAGAAAGCCATTCTCTACGCCTCATCCATCATCACCTCTGAATCTTGAACCTAACATCACTACCAAGTTCCTCTATGGAGTCCACCACGCGCGATCATACGTCTGATTATGACGCTGCACCGGGAACGGTGTACATCGTCAAGCAGCAGTCTCCTTTGAGCGCTGGCTCAACGGCCGATATCATCTTGATACCCACTTCGGCCGATGACCTGACGTATCCCCTGAGCTGGTCCGCCTGGCGTATAAGGTATCACCTGTTCCTCTTGATCACCTAAGGTACACTCATGACAGCCCTGGGCAACTGGGAAGCGCCCATTATGTCAACATTGGGGAGGCACTTAGCACCACTATCACTCTTCTCAATGTTAGCACAGCCTTGGCTCTGCTGATGCTTGGCGTGGGCAACATCTTTTTTACTCCTCTCTCCCACAGTAAGCAGGACATCAAAACCATTGTTCTTGGTTTTATGTATCTTGGCGGGCAGGCCATGAGATCAATAAGCATCATCCAAGCCCATCTGTCGAAAGCAGACTACCCCAGGTATAACATTGGCATTCTTGGCATCTTACCAAGGAGCATTGCTCCGGTGCTACGTAACTCCTCTGTATGTCTGGCGCGGCTTGATACTTTCTCAATGCACTGTTGGACTGTTTTCACCTTCCGTTCCTATCGCTTGGCGGTATTAATCACGAGATACGGGATTGCATTGGCGCTCGTCCGGATTGGAGAGAAGAACCTTGGCGTAGAACCAAGTGGTTCGTTTCCGCCTAGCTCATGGATAATTGGTATGCCGTGCTGGGGTACATCTTGGCAACGTGATTATCCTTGATTACCTCCTTTTCAGAATGCAATGACGGAACGATGACTTATCAGAATGACTTACGGGCAGCCTGTCCAAGATCTTGGGTGGCCTGGGGTTGCGCGTCACCCCCTCGAGGTCGGATCTGGGGTATATAGGGAAGGATCTGCTCCACCATTCTCCTACCTGTGAGGAAAGTTTAATGGTTCATCCCCATCTTCCCTGGCTCCCGCTTTTTTTCACCTTGTCCTGCATAAGGGTCCTCACTCAGTTATACTCCCCAATTATCCCCATCGCTCAACATGGCGAAAGCGGAGGGTGGTCCGAGGCCAGGCATGGCAAAGAGAATCTTCCTGATGCTTGCACCAGACTCGGCAAAGGACGACGATGGTCGTGACAACTTTAACTCGCGATCGCAATTCGTGCTCTGCGCTATGGGCGGTGCTGTCGGCCTGGGCAACTTGCTTCGATTCCCATCTGTCGTGTTCAACAACTACGGCCTACAGTTCTTCATTCCATATGCCGTCGCGCTCTTTCTTATTGGAATTCCTATTCTCATCCTTGAAATCACCCTCGGACAAGCCTACCGTGGTGGCTGCGTCATTGCTTGGAACAACGTCAACCATCGAGCAAAGGGCATTGGCCTCTCCATGGTATTCAACGGGTTTAGTGTTGTGGGCTACTATGTCCCGATTCTAGCTTGGGCCATGACATACTTCAGGTTATCCTTCCAGAGCCCTTTGCCTTGGGCGGGTGGAGACACTGTTGACTTCTTCTTGAACGAGGTTGTTCGTAACATCGCTCCTACCGGAGGCGATGCTGATGGCGGTGGCCTCAAGTCTTATCCCGGTCGCGGCATCATTGGCGAGACCTTTGGCTGGAGTATCATGATTTGGTTCGTCGTCTGGATGTGTACCTTCAAGGGTGTTGGTCTCACAGGACGTGTCATTTATATCACCATGGCCTTGCCACTCATCATGATTGGAATTCTGGCTATCCGATCGCTTTCGCTTCCCAATGCCTCTGATGGCTTCAGGCTGTATGTCGGCATGTGGCGAAGCGAGTCCCTCGAGGGTCCCCGAGTATGGCAGGATGCCTTTGGACAAATGTTCTTTTCCATTGGCGTTGGCTTTGGTTACTTCACGTCGTACGCCTCATACAATAACAAATTTGCCAACGCGGTTCAGGATGCTTTCATCATCGCACTGAGCAACTCAGCCATTGAGATCATTTCCGCGTTGGCTGTCATGGGCGTTGTCGGATTTCTGGCCATCAACCCTGGCGAAGTAGATCCCCTGTCTACCTTCAGCTCCGGCTTCTTCTACTACCCAGAGGCTCTTGCGCAAATGCCTGGCTCCAACTTCTTCTCGGCATTGTTCTTCATCACCCTGGTTCTTCTTGGACTCACATGTGTGTTTGCCTTGGCTGAGGTGCTAGTCACGCTCCTCTGTGACACTGACCTTGGTCAACGTGTGCCTCGCTGGATTATCTCTACCTCAGTCATTATTCTGGGTGCGTTGACTTCGCTCATCTATAGCAGCGAGTTTGGCTTCAACACTCTCGATGCTGTTGATATGTTTGTCAATGACGTCGCTCTCTTCATCACCGTCTGGTCCGAGACATACATGGCCTGTACGCTTTACCGCTGGAGAGACCCTGTTGATCAAATTGGCCCCGCCAGCTATTTTGTCTACAATGGCGGCTACGTCCTCTCCATTGTCCTTGGTCTCCTCCTTGGTCACTTTGTGAACGCCAGTGTTGGTGCTGGCGTTGGTTTTGGCGTTTTCATTGCCTGCGCTCTAGTTGCTGCCTTTGTCGGCAAGACTCCATCTGTCCCTGCACCCAGATTCTGGGGTAGCAACCCGATCCTCAGCCGATTCTGGTATACTGCTTTCTACTCGGTATGTACTCCTCCTTCCAGGATATCTCTTTCATGTACCTAATATAAATTATATCGTAGGGCAACCAACTCCGCCGGGACCTGAACCGTGCCATCCTTGGTGGCTCCAAGAACTGGAAGATTCATTGGGTTTGGCCGATCTGTCTCAAGTACATCACCGGTCCTGCTGTAGCACTGGTGTTTTCTTTTGCCTACCCAAAGTTTCTCAACGGTCACGCCGACGATCCACCATTCATCTACAGCTTTGTGCTTATGCACATGGTTGTCGTTTTCATCGTTGGTGCATTCATCGTTCCGCGCTTTCTAAACATCCTCATCCCGTCGCACCGTATCGAGCGCGGTGATGGCAAGTATAAGGTGGCACCCCAAATGACCATGGGCGAAGCCCCTGTTCTTAACGATGGCAGCCTCGAAGGTGGCAATGTTCTCATAGGTGATATTGCTAACCAGCACAGTGCTGATAGAAGCAGCGCAGACGCTGGAAAGGCTGTTCCGAGAAATGATGCCACGATGTCTGAGCCTGAGCCTGCTTTCGTGGAGCACAAGCAGTGATTTCATGCTTTACGCATAGGAACGCTTTCGCTTCCTTATGGCAAGAGTTATAAGGATAACTAGGTATATATTAAGTAGTTTAGTTAAGAAGGACTTAATTCCCTTAATTATTATATCTACTATAATTAACCAGTGGATTATAGATAGCCTTTAACTTATAAGTAGTAGCTATAGTAATAACTAATATTTCTTATATTCCTACTTACTATAAAGCCCTAAGCCTATACTAACCGCTAGCTACTAATAGCTAAGCGCTAGATAACTAACTTACTAATAGCTAAATTTACCTACTTAAAACCTAGACCTTTAGCTACTAGCTATTAGTAGCTTAGCGCTATATAGCTAATCTATTAATAACTAAACCTACCTACCTAAATCTAGGTCTTTAACTATAACTATATAGAGGTCTTATACCTTAGCTACTAGTATACTTCTACTATATAATTAATATAAGCTTACTTTAGGTAACTTTTTCCTTTCTTTTTTTATTCTTTATTAAGGTTTTTTCCTTAACTATAGGGAATTAGGATAATTCTAGTCTTAATATAAAAGACTATTTACTTATATATAGTAATAGTATAAAAAGCTTAATATAAGCTTATTATAGAAAGAATATAGGTTTTTATTTATTTAGTTTTTCTAATATTTATATAGAGTAAAAGTACTATCTACCTCTTAGATCTATAGTATATAAATATAATAATAATAATATATTCCTACTTAATACTAACTTAGTAAATATATTAAAAGTTAGGGTTTAAGATTATTAAATATATTAGTTAATATTTAATTATAAGTATAAAGTATACCCTTCTTATTATTCTAGTACTTTAGGTCTTAGTATAAAGTAATAATAATAAAGATTAATATAATATAATATTTAAAATAAGTAGAAAAGATAATAAAGAATTAAAAAGTATTATAAAATAAGAATCCTTAAGCTTTAGAAAATATAGTATATAAATAAGTATAAAAAATTAAGAGAATATAAGTAAAGATCTTACTAATAAATAGAGTTATTATTTAAGATATAAAATTTATTATTATTATAATTACTTTCTTAGTTTACTTAGTAATATTATTACTAATTATAAATAAGCTTAGAATTTATATAAATAAGAATAAGAAAGTAATAATATAAATAATAAGTAAGTAAAATAAATAAGTAAGTATTTATTTATTTAATTATATATTACTTTAGCTACTAGCTATTTAATCCTTCTTTACTAAGATTAGTTTAAGATAGAAGGGAAAACCTAATTAGTAAGCTATAGGATAAAAACCCCTTACTACCTTTACCTAAGGAGGAAGTAAGTTAGGTTTAGTATATATATATAGTAATATAAGTTATAAGTAGGTTTACTTTATTATAAAAGCTAGTTATATACTTATATTTAAAATTTCCTTATAGAGCTTAGCCTAAATAGTATTATAGGATATTTTTAATCCTAAGGTAAGTCTAAGTTATCTTATCCTTAATCTTTATCTTCCTAATTATTCTCCTTATTTAATAGTATACTTTCTCTTACTCTTATAAGTAATTATTCTCTTAGTTAGTCTATTAGATTAATTACTACTAGAGCTAGTAAGGCTAGTATATCTATCCTAGCCTTAAGCTACTTTAGAAGCTACTTAGGTCCTCTATAGATAGGGTAAATTAATATAGTTAATATTATTAGTACTAGTATATTTTATAGTAAGTATATTATATACCTATACTACTTATTTAGAATATTAAATTATATAAGTTTTTCTAAGTAAGTATTCCTTACTTACTACTATTCCTTCTATATAATATAGTATATATAAGATTATACTAAGTATAACCTATTATAATTATAATATACTAAGAGGATCTTACTAATAAAGATAGGGTAAACTATATTCCTTATATAGTAAGCTTCTTTATAGTAGCTATACCTAGCTTACTTTTAGTAGTATTATATAATATATCTAAAGTAGAAATACTTAAAGTACTACCTAGGTTAAATACTCTCTAAATAGAGTTTAGTTTAATAAACCTTTATAGCTATAATTATACTTTAGTTATAAAGCTTATTTATATTAATTAGTTTAGTTAATAATATAATTAGTAATTAGTAAGGCCTAGCTATATAATAGCTTTATAGTAGTTTAATAGTATATACCTTAATACTATTTACTTATTAAATATCTATAGTAATATTCTTAAGTAAGCCTTTTATATAGCTAGTTAAGACCCCTTTAGTAACTATTCTAAACTACCTTAGGATCTAACATATACTTAAACTAAAGATAGTAAGGATCTAAGTATTATCCTTTAGGAGATTTATAATAAACCTATAGAAAAGGATTATAATATCCTTACTAAAGAAATAGTATAAGATTACTATAGATAAGGGAAAGCCCTTTAGGAGGGTATAATTAGTAGCTAATATTATATTAGAAAGTATATAGTTTTTAATATTAAGGGCTATACTTAGTAATTTAATAATAATCTCCCTACTAAGGTAAGAGAGGATTAGCTTTAAATATAATACTATAAAGAGCTAGAGCGCTTCCTTATTATAAATAATTTAGCCCTATATTAGGATCTTATTAAGTAGGCTCTTTAAGGTAGTTAATATTATTCTTTTAATAGTAATTATAATTATTTTTATAAAGAGTAGTAAGATTAGAATCTTACTATTTAGACTTTAGGTATAGCTTATAATAATATTAGCTAGGACTACTACTACTCCCTAAACTAAAGGGAAAGTAGCTTTTAGGATAATTATTTTAAGTTTAAGTTTAGTCTTAATAATAAGGTCTTTAAATTAATTATAGGTTATTTCTATACTAAGCTTAGCTTACTATAGTAAATATAAGTTTTATAGTGAAAAATTTTCCTTAAGGAGAGGAGGGGGATAATCTATAACCTTAATTCTCTCTATTCTATTTAGTATACTTATTATATATAATATAGTAATAATATAAGAGTAGAGAGAGAGTAAAGAGAGCTTATAGAGAAAGTTATTTATATTAGAATTAATTTTAGGTATATAGCTAAGGTATAGTAGGGGTAATAGTAGAATATCTATAGTATGTTTTATTATTATATTTATATATTATAGACTTAAGACTTCTTAATCCTTTCTTTAGCTAATAATAGCTTAAAACTATATATTATTCTTACTTATAAAAAGAGTAATAAGTTTATATAAAGCTATACTTAATCTTTAAATTAATTTACTACTTTAACTTTTAAAAAACCTTTTAGTAAATATAATATATAATATAAAGATATAAAAGGAAAATATTACTTTAATTTATAGCTAAATTCTTAAATAATATACTTAAAAGAATATAAAAGACTTTATAATTTATTTTATATATATAAAAGAACTAAATCTTATAAATAATAAATATTATTTTAATATAAATATTATTTTAATATAAATATTATTTTAATATAAATATTATTTTAATATAAATATTATTTTAATATAAATATTATTTTAATATAAATATTATAAAAAGGTTTAATTATAAAGTATAAGTATACTAATACTATAAAAAGTAAGGATACTACTCTAATTAATATATATCTTACTTAAAGATTAATAATTTAATTATATTATATACTTATTACTTACTAACTTACTTTAGATTAATATAAAGAACTTTAAATTAATATAAAGAATAATCTTATTTCTTCTTAAATCTTAATATAGTATATAAATAATACTTACATAAGAAGGCTAGTAGTTTAATAGTAAAAAGATAATAAAAGGAAATATTAAAGTAAATCGCTTATACTATTTAGTTATTAAATAAAGCTTTAAATCTAAAGAAATCCCTCAGCACTAAGATACCACATTCCAATAATACATACTCCGCCGCCATGTTAAAACTCATAGTGGCCAATTGGAGAGCTGTTAGACCACAGCTGTCCTCGATGTCAATGTTCACTCCGCCTTTGCAAAGGAGCCGCAGAGCAGCCACGTCGATAGCCCGGGCAGCCCACATAAGCGGTGTGCGGCCCGAGTCATCCCTGGAGTTTATATCAACGCCCTCCGCCTCAAGTAGCACCTGGATAACTGCCTCGTTGTTTTTCTGGGAGGCCCAAGACAGAGGTGTGCGTTCAGATTTTGACGTCGAGTTGGGATTAACCTGATGCAATTGAAGGAGGCGAACGATTGCAGCATGGCCCCTCTTCGATGATATTAACAATGGTGTCCAGCCGTTGTTGTCGGCCACCATGATGTCGGCGCCCTTGTCCACCAGGAGCTTGGCCACCTCTAAATGCCCGTTGGCGGCCGCATTGTTGACTGGTGTCCAGCCGTTATTGTTGGCCACCGTGATGTTGGCGCCCTTGTCCAGCAGTAGTTGAACAACCTCGAGATGGCCTCCAAATGAGGCAGCCTGCAGAGCGTTGCTAAAGCGGCCGCCCTGCACGTTGACATCCGCTCCCTCGTTCATAAGGTCTCTTACAGCCCTTGCGAGTCCACCCAGACAAGCATAATATAGAGCAGATGCTCGAGGGAGTTCTGGGTTTTTGTTCCATGCTTTGTCGGCCTGATATAATCGACCCCACCGCTGAAATGTCGTCCTGTTCTGTAAAAAAGCTGACTGTTGTTCTAACAATGTCTTCGGAAGTCTGTGCCGATGCGGCATAATCCATCCAGGACTCTGCTGCATATCGTGCCATCGGGAAGTCTCGCTTGATTGTGTTGTGACTGCTGTTGATATCCGCAAGATAAGTCAAGCAGGTCCTGGTGATGGTAATGCTGGCACTTCCCAGGTCAAATTGGTCTTCCTTAAGAAGATACTCTTTAACTGAGAAGTGGGCAAGGTGGAGCTCCTTCTGAGTCTCGCGATATTCTGTTGCTTCAGCGATCGATACCAGGCTGGGGCAGTATCGTAGAACATCAGCCTCGCAAAATAGTCTGTTTTCGACATGAAAGCGTCGAGGCTCTCTATCTATCTGCGTGGCTATCACCTCGATGGCCTCTGAAAGCTTCAGGGGCCGCTTGGCATAGACGAGAAACTGCAGGAGACGAATCGCGCCGCTCTTATATGTCAGAGGTATGCTTTGGAGCATGCGGGAGTAAGTCTCATCTAGATCACGAGGCAAAGACTCGAGAGCCGTCTTGATGTCGTGAGGACTTAGACATTTGGCAAGACTATCTAACTGAACAAGCTGTCCATCTGAACCTGCGAAGAATGTCAGACAGTTATTTGGTAGTATGGATGACCTGTGAAAAAGCTTACATGCCGTCGGCTCCGTCGCCGACTTTGTCGCGAATCTTCTCTAGGAGACCCGGAGATAACTTCTTGTCACGGAAATTGGGGTTCTGCTCAAGCGTTGCCATGACATAGGAGCGTATGTCGGCGTTGACAGCCCTCTTGTCGAGCAAGACGCAGTTGCGCTCATCGAAAAAGCGAGGGATCTCGCGTTGGAAGTCTGCTTCTGGCCGACCAGTCACAAGAAGCTGGGCGTTGCTAGAGGCAAAGCCTCGCATCCATGGCAGAAGTTCTTCTCTCGTTGTACACTCATCTAAAGCATCGAGGATTACGGTAACCTTTCCAGTGATTTGTATCATCGTGTTAACACAGGCTGACAAGGCACTCGTATCAGGTTGCCTCCGTCCATTGTCGTGGTAATTGAAAAGACTATCAAGTGCCCTCACCGCTTCGCCCCCAGAACGGTAAAGTTGAAACGCCAGCGAGCGTAGAAGACTCTCTAGGGTCTGCTTTCCGGGGTCATTGAAATCGAAGAAGAATGCAAGCGTGGTGCGGGTGTCCGTTTGCAGAAGATTGTCAAGAATCTTCGTACTCAGAACAGTCTTGCCACCTCCTGCCAGGCCGTAGAGCCACAGGTGTCGTCGCGACCCGAGCTTCCACTCCTGGAAGACGGGACTGTCAAGATGCCAGGTTCCAGTGCCGGCGTGACGGCGTTTTCTCGCCAGTTTGGCGTCGGTTGAATAGTCTGGCGGGGATAGCCATCGCTCGACCCTGGCGAGGTGACTGTCAGATGTTATCGTGACTATCGCATCCCTGGTTTCATTTGCCGTCGAAAGCACGCGGTCTAAACGTCCTTGGACTGTTCAAAGTTAGAAGAAATAAATGAATTGGAATGCAAAACGTACCGGAGTTGAGGACTTCGCCAATAGGCCTCTCGGCCTCGATCCTGTTGGGCAGAATCTAACGCAGAAGATCCCGCGCATACGCCGCCGCCATCATTGCCGCAAAGCCCTGCCACTCTTTGTTTTTGTGCGAGTCGGAATAGTCGCAAATGCCTCGGATGACCAGACAGGGAAAGTGGTTCATCAACCCGGCCGCTTCCATCTCGAAGCATAGGACGCACTTCTTTGCTACAAGCGCATCCCGAGTCAAGGCATCCTTCATCAACCTATTCGACGAAGCGATCGAGCCGTGGTGGATGGCGGGATCGTCTTCGTATTCAGTACGATCTGGTCGCACTACCAAAGTCGAGGTGTCACTGCCACAGGCTGTCGCGCAGCTGGACTGGCACCCAGCGGGTGAACTTTTCCAGGCTGATATAGTCGATCGGTGCTCGGCTCGGGCCGTTGAAACTCTTTCTTGAGCCTCGGATTCTTCGTCAGAATGTCGGCGATAGATCCATCAAGCTGGTGTCCTTTGCGCTTGTACTGCGTCAAGAGGCCGTTCACGGCTGCTCGAAGAACTGTCGGCGGCTGATTCAATAATCCCATCTCCTGGAATGCCTGACCCTGTACGGCCTTTCCAAAGTCGTACTGGAACACCGCGGCAGTGCCGTTGCTAGAGGCACTGACCACAACATCCTCGAGGCGAATGTCATGCTTAGAGCTCGGTGCACCACCGCCGATTCCGACCATTAGGCTGATTCTGACATTGGGGAAGCTGTGGAGCATGCCTTGCGCGACGCCAGCAGCAGGAGATATGCCGTATTCGCCATGAGGAAGGACAGCAATACAGCAATGACGACATGGTGTTTCCCGATTTTGCCCAGCGTGTAGTTGTTGCTATCGTTGACGGATACAGATTCAGGTGCTTCATGCTCTTCGTCCAGAAAGAGTTGCGCAGCATGGTACTCGGTGGCAATAGCGCAGACCCAGCCGACTGCGTACTTCTGGGGGTCTGACATGGCCGGCGTTCGATGTCGTGCGGGGGGAAGGATGTGACGTCGTATGCATAAGCGATCGCATCAAAGGTGGGATGCTGGGGTGAGGATACACAAGACTTCAAAAAATAAAAAATAATTTTTTTGCAGCAAGCAAGAGGAGGACCATGTCGGGGTTCAGATGCTCTTAAGTCTCTGGTCGGGGGGGCACAGATCAGGCTCTCCGGAGATGCGCAAAGATAAGGCGGCATGGTCCACGGCGCTTACATGCAGCAGGTTGCGGCAGGCTGAGGTTCTAGAGCAAATCATTAGGGAAGAGTCTGAGCCAAGGCCACTGCCTCTCAGATGCCGGACAAGTGGACGAAGCACGAAGGCCAAACCAGGCGCTAACTAGGGGTGTGATAAATACTCTGTAGGAAGCCGATAAACCGAGAATGACTCGTCATCACAGTGGCTACCTTCATCGCGTCAAGCAAGGCTGAACATGTTCGGGGAGGCACAAGACCGGTCGAAGTACCGGATTGTAGACATACGAGGCCAGCCGTACAGGAGGGGACGTTCCAGCCCGAGGTGGTACGCGTCGAACCACGTGAGCACGCGATGTGTCAGATCTCGTGACCCCGTAAGTGGGGTCTGACGGTCTGAGTTGGGGGGTTTTGGCACAGCGAAATGCACGATCAGATGGTGCCAAAATAGGCTGATTGAATTGATGATAATTACGACCTTAATAACGTCGTTATGGCTGATCGATTGACTGTGTTGTTGATCATCTTGACCGGCGAGGGATTTCCCTCATCTACGGTCTCCAAGACCCCCGCTTCCTTAGTCATCCTAGCCGGACCGGACCTCTCCGTCTGACAGTAAGACACATCACGTGCAACGCAGAATTACCCCGCCAACCGCAGGGTAAGATAACGAGATTGCAGAAACAAACATTCTCATCCATCGCAGACTACCCATCGCGCGTTTGGACATGGACATTCATGCCTGGCTAGAGAATATCGGAGTCAGTTGCTATTGCGAAGTTGCAGGTTCTCGGACCACCAAGCGACAACGCCTCAATCCGCCGACACCCGAAACTTCCATTACATCTGGTAGCAGGGCTTCGCCAAACATGCCCAATACACGTGAAAGGAGCCCAAACAAGCGAAAGGAGCCCACTGGAAGTGATAATTCCCGCTCAAAACGCTCTGGAGGCATTCGCTCCGAGATCGAGCTCGAGCAGCCTTCTGAATTCTCGCTCTCTGGATCCGGACGACTCTCCCCTTCAAAACAATTCCACTTTTGGAGACTCCAGCCAGGCGGGATTGACTACGGAGACCTTGCGCACTTTACCGACAAGCCTCAAAGCCTGCGCCGACTCCTGAGCAGAATTGACCATGTCATGGAAGGATTTGCGATTGTTTCCATGGCACGGCGAGATGAGGTTTTGCAAGCTGGAAACATGTGCGACGACGAGTTTGACTGGGCTCAGGTTGGCTCCCATTATTTCTCTGCTGAGCGTGATGCGCTTGGTGGGACGCCATCAGTCAGCACCGTCCTGGACATACTGGACAAGGCGGCCGAGTGCAATACGCATGGACACCATGAAGATGCTTGGAACAAATCGGTCCATACTCCGGTGCTAGAGCTCGCCTTTCACCAAGACAAGAAACGGATAAAGAATCAGCTTATTACCTCCGCAAGCTGGTCAGTATTGACTACCGAGCAACCCTCTACTAGTAGCCAAGGCTAATTTTCGCTAGTATCCACGCTGCAATTTTGTCTGACTACGGAACGCCAGGAACGTCGAAAAAGGTCGACTTTTGCGTGCACATCAACCCGCGGAATGACTCACCACCGAAAGAACCTTCACGAGTAGCAGACGCAATCGACCACCTTGTCCATCAACTACCCGGGAAAGTCTTCAACTTCACCGACTTTGAACCTGTTCAGAACCGCCCCATCGCCTTAAGCATCGAGACCAAGAAGCCGACTGAGGGGTTTGACGTAGCCAAGCTGCAGCTCGGCGTTTGGCAGATGGCGCACTGGGCGTTTCTGAGGTACTTGATCAAGACTCAACAGATCAACGAGGAGTTAAGACTGGCGCAGGAGCAGCAGGATGGAGCTGAGGCTGATGTTGTAGATGATATCCTCATGGCTCAGTCAACCCAATCTTTGCCGCTTCGCCAAGGACAGCCGAGTACTACGCTGTCACACAGAGATCAGAAGTCAATAAGACTGTTTGAATTGCCTGAGTTTCTACCCGGCATTATCATAAACGGCCACAACTGGTGGTTTACTGTTACGACGTTTAACGGTTCCAGAGTTAGCTTCTGGGAGAAGGCTTCGATCGGTAGCACGGACAATACGAAGGATATCTATAAACTGATTTGCAACCTTCAGATACTACGACAATGGGTGGATGAAGTATACTGGCCATGGCTTCGGGAACTGATTTTGCATTGCTGAATGTGACAGTATATTGGGGGTAATGATCAGAATGGTGATGGTAAGAAAGATGCCGGACTATCGAGTTTTGTCGAGGCGAAGAATGGTTTGGGCCGATAAGTTGATAAGGAAGGAAATTAGTGGTGTAAGTGCGGCGTGGGTTGATGTATGTCGTGAGAAACTTAGCGAAATTTCGAGAGCAATGGAAGTTCTGCTTCGTTATGAATGGGAACGCGCAGCCGGGTCACGCAATGGAGAAATGTGATCGCTGGCACGACAATAGGATATTTACCGACTCAGACTGGCGCCAATCTTGGATGAAAACTATTGATGATAGAATCAAAATACTCAAAGGGTTACCAAGCTCATCTTATCTATGTATTATTAAATTCCTCTTCGTCGTTGTTATTGTATTCGTCTTGCAAGTTGTTGTCCTCGTCGTTGACTGAAATCCTCTAGCCAATCATATTTTAGTGGACAAAAACTGACCGTTTTCGGAAAAGCGGGTCTAGATCTTAGCCAATCACGAATTTCGCGGTCAAAATCCATCCATTTTCAGAAGCGTAAAGCTGCTAACCCATATAGAGCCTAGCGTATCATTCAAGAAGCTTAGCCAATATGGAGGGAGACTTGTTGATTGCCCGTTGAGGTCTGTGTTAAGTTCCTTCTTGGCCGCTCTATCAAGTGCAATAGAATAGTGGAACATGAATCTAGTCGGATCCATATTTTGATATGTGCGTTGCGAGAGAGGAGAGGAGATATCGCGGGCATTCACAGAGTACCCAGCGTGGCCCGCTGCTATAGCAACTCGCAAAAGCAAGAAAATAATAGGAGTTTCATCAACAAGCGATCGAAAGCATTAACGTCAAGTAATTTCCAACACCTAATACTCCAATATCTATTAGAGTTGATATGGAGAGACCAACGGGGCGTGGGCGACCACGCAAATATACAACAGCCCAGGACAAAACGACAGCAGATACTCGACGCAAACGGGAAAAGCGGCGGAAAGTAGCAGCTAGAGAGAGGGGCTTGCCATACAGCAATTTCTACAACTTGCACCTTCCTTCTACTATGCCCCCAGGTGACTACGGTCACCCTATGGAGCACTTAGATACTGCAGAGAGCAGTCTAGCCGCAGCGATCGACAACAACCGGGACATCAGCAACTTTCTACCTCCACCGAGCCCTCCACTCCAGCCCATTAACGAGGAGGTATCCTTCGACGATGGTGAGCCCCTTGGAGCCATATCAACCTTACCATCGAGCGACGGGCCGGAAGTGGACAGCCATGGACAGCTCATGGTTCCCGCCTACAGCTGATCGTCAACCACCAGAAGACATTAAAGAGCAGACTATGACTAATACTGGAACTTTTGCAGACGCTGTAGATTCGGTATCCGTTTCGAATCACGGGAGTCCTGACCCAAGCCGGGCCATTACCTTCGATACGGCCTTAGGGACCTCACCACAGGTGGAAAACGGCGAGCCAGATCCAGTCGAGCACCTCGCACAAGAGTTGGCAGGACAACTTATCGAATTCCAAGGATGCTGCAACGACTGCCATCAAACAGCAAGGCGTAGCCACATAGAAGATCCCAACGAACATATCAGCCTTGCTGTGTACCTGGAGTTCACACCCGAATTAGGTCCTGACGTTCTCAGCAACGAGGCCATCGCACACCAGAAAGATGACCTAGCCGGAAAAATGAGCCCTGAATCCAGAAGACAGGCCTTTTGTGGTATCGATTCAAGAGCTGAGATACCTCACATTTGCTTAGATGAAGATGAGAGGGTTTCGAGCGATGCTGGTGTTACCTTCGACGTGGATAGCGTCTTGGCCTTCCCGAGTAACCTTGCTGTCGCTAAGCGGGGTATCCGCTGGTCTCCGACACGGATGACCGTATCCGATCTTCAGTCTGACCTTCACCTTCGATCCATTCCCGTCACATACCTCGATGGGAGCGGGAAGCAGCATCAAGTTCACCGGCCCGTGCACCAGATTCCTCACTACACATTCGGCCGCGTTGTTGGGTTTGAAGACATATCTTTATATCTTCTGTTCCCCAACCTGTATCGAGAAGAGCAGACGTGTAGTAAGCTCAGGGATGAGGACTTTCGGCTATGGATGGATGGCATTCTCCTCCCTGCGATATACCAATGCTACAGTGCGGCCCACGTCCAGCATTATCCATCGAGCTATGACCACAGTCGTTACAATGCTACCGCTCGTGGAGTAGAGACACTTTCTCAACGTGTGCATCCGGTGGCACGGGAACAGCAATTAGTGTACTTTCTACCACCAGAGGCGCTGGCAGATGTGTGGGCCAATATCCTCATCAGAGTTCAAGAACCCGGATTCCGGCAGTTCCAGGATATTACCATTTTTCTTCAGGCGAAGAACTTGAAGGTTCTCACAAAGGATGTCACTTGGGAGAAAATGGTATCGCGATTTCAAAAGTATTGGGCCAGCGCTATTGATGAGTGCCACACCACAACAGACGTCTACTTTGATGTTGGGAAAGAAACTTGCCCTCAGCAGGCATCTCAAGTTGTACCCTGGAGCCAACTGGCAGCTGGAGCCATCGAGGATCCAACGGAGAAACGAGCGGAAACGCTGCTGTATCGGCGATGTTGCCTGGAATCATACGGCCTCCAGGTCAGCAGTGGGCCCGCTGGCGACCAAGAGACCCAAAAGCAGGTCTTTTATCCGTTCAGTATGCTTCGAGACACTGGAAGCTTGACCATCGAGACCGGAAAGCGTTCTCTACGCCGCGCTGCTGGCCTTCTCTACTCTCAATTTTACCCCAGTGTCAAGGAAGTTTTTGCAGCGGGGAATGTCTATCCGTTCACAAATGCAGCCATCGAGACGCTTGCCCTTGACAAGAAGTTGAGAAAGACATGGGAACTCGTTGGAGGTGGTCTCAGCCATCAACCAGAAGCATTGATCAAGGCATACCTGTACACAAAGCTTCGATGCCATTACGCTTTACTGGGATCCATGCAGAAATCCTTTGGCATCAGAGAGGAACATCGTGTTTCTGAGGCATTATTCTACGCTGTTGATAGCCAGATGAGATCCCGAGAGCTCCATGATAGGCGCCTTGTTATACCTACCGACGACAGCTCCCCTTACTATAGCTTCACAACCGACACTCTACTTCGATGGGTGCGGTGGAACATCAACAAGTTTTGCTTGGGGTTCGAGATGGTATACAGCTTCCAAGACCCCCACTTTGTGACCTGGGAACACACAAGAATGATGCTCATGTTTCTTCGCTGTCTCCAGTTTTCGTATACAGGCGGGTTGATACAGAAGGTCGGCGGCTGCTGGCGGGACGTACGATATCAACCCGATGCACGTCAGCCAAACGGACTCCGCCGCTACGAGGGTCTTGGATTCAGGCGCACTATGGAGATGTACGGCTATGCTTGGTTTCTCGACAAGATCGAATGGAATACGCTCACTTTTCGCCAACCCCATGCTGCCTACATGATGTTCAACAACCCATCCATGCAGACTGTTTACCGCGCTCGGTACCACCAAGTCCGAGATGTACGAATCGACTTTATCCGAGTGGACAAGGCTTATCAATGGATGCTCGAGTTCAGTGCCATTCCCACGTGCCTCGACCTCGTTGAGAGGTACCTTCGAGAACTATGCCTATGTGCCTTCCGCAAGGACGTCTTCTTTCACGTCAAGTCGGCTCTAAAGCCGGAATGTATGGAGGCTGCATTGTCAGGAGAGATTCCCCTCTGCTATGACAGTGTCAATGATGCCATGCTCAAAGAGTACCAGCCACTTCA